>CM061532.1:84801717-85044490 GCA_030545055.2 Neoaliturus tenellus
AGGAGGAGAAAACAGAAAAAGAAGTGGATTGCCGCAAACACCTGAAGGTGACTATGATATGAGTAACAAACGTTTAAAATTTGTTAAAGACCCAGAAGAAGATACTGATGGAGCAAATTTAAAGACAGTAAAAGAGGCTACTTCAACATCATTGAAATTAGACAAGAATACTTACGATGTTAAATCACATAGAATAATTAATGTTGGTAAACCAACTGACAGTTCTGATGCAATTACTAAAGAGTATTTATCATCTGAACTTTCAAATACTTTAAAATTACAATGGGGTAATAATTTAAAAGATGGACAGACATATGATGCTGGAAATCATAGAATACCAACGTTGCAAATCCAAAAAATGATAAAGATTCAGTTAATAAATAATATTTACATTCTATAATACCGGAAAAGACTCAACGCGGATTTTCTTTTTATAAATTTATAATAAATGACATTGGATACCCAAAGGAAGATGGGGATGCTGTAAACCTGAAATACATCAAGGACAACTGTATTTTACAAGATGGTGATGAAATCGATTGTCATGGGAAAGTGTTGTCAAATGTAAAGGTTCGCTTCTCAACCAAAAGACGCTGTTACTATGGAACAATTATCTAAAGAATTAAAAAGGGGAACATCGAATTTTGTAAAACATGAAGATGCCGTGCTAAAGAGAGGAGATACATTTATACATGGAAATGAAAAGTTTGATTTAATGCAAGGAAATAATGATGAATGTAATGCAGGACATAAAACAATAACAAATGGAAGATTTGGTATAAAAGATACAGATGTACCTCTAATGGTGCAAACATTAATTGCGAGTGGTGGTACATTAGGTACATACAATGGTCGTAATAGAAGAATAAAAGATATTTATCCTGGTTATGAAGATGATGATTGTGTTACATTGAGACAAACAATAACTTGGGATAAACACTTTGGGACCAAATATGATGCAAAGATGAAGAAAATAATTAATATTTTACCAGGAGAAGATTTAAATGATGCTGCTACTATTGGACAAGTCATAACAACGTCGAAAAGTGATTCGACTGCTTACACGTGTAATGATAAACGTATTATGCAGTTACACGATCCCCAACATCCAAAAGATGCTGTAACTTTAGACTGTTTAATAAGAATAGTGGGCAATTTACTTATCGATACCCACAATCATATAGCTAGTACAACGAGTCATGTGATGATTCAACCCGATGAACGAGAAGCTTGGATTAAAAATAGAATTATAAATCAGTATATAATTAATTTGAATAATTAAGTATTTAAATATAAAAATTGTGCATGTGTTATTCATTTATGTAAAGCAGCTCGTGGAGTAAACACGCTGGTTATATAAGACGACATAATGAAGACCGCAATGCTCAGTCGTCGTCAAGACAGCGGCAAGAAAGGACGTGGTATAACATCAGCTGCGTTATCCCTGCTAAGACGGATTCCTGTTGGTGCTGTTCTAAATCGAGCAATAGACGCTTTACCATACGAATTTCATCTGCCCGGAGGCTATCAATATTGTGGACCCGGAACTAAGTTGGCAAAACGTTTAGCAAGAGGAGATCCTGGAATTAATAAATTAGATCAAGCTTGCAAAGAACACGATATAGCGTATTCCAAGTTTGCAGATTCAACAAATAGATCAATAGCGGATAGAGCGCTAGCGGAAAAAGCTTGGCAAAGGGTTAAATCAAGTGACGCCAGTATTGCGGAAAAAGCAGCAGCTTGGGCAGTGACAACAGCCATGAAGACGAAAGCTAAGTTTGGTGGTGGAAGACGACGCGGGAGAAAACCTAGTAAAAAAGAAGCTGCAAAAAGAGGCGGGAACATCAAAAGAAGACGTCGCACTAACCCTAAAAGGAAAGTCAAGAAAACATCCATATGGTCAATGGTAAAAAACGGATCGGGTCTTTACTTAAGACCGTACCGTGTGTATTAAATGAGAAGAATAAATTGATAATTCCAAATGAAGCATTAACAAACTATCAACTGTCAAAATATGTGAAATGTTTAAGAATACCATTCTTCAGAGGAGTTTTTATGAAAGATACATTACCAAATAGAGTGTGGAAAAATGAAACTGGAATAGTAAACTTAGACTCTAATTATGGACCAGGTACTCATTAGGTATGTTATAAAAAACTTGGAGAAAATGTTTACTACTTTGATAGTTTTGGAAATTTACCGCCACCAAAAGAACTTCAACATTATTTTCCGGACTCCAAGAATATATCCTACAACTACAAAAGAGAGCAACCTAGCAATACAGAAATATGCGGACATTTATGTTTAGAGTTCCTAGCGAAGAGCGTCAGTCAGCTTTAAGATGTCATTGTATACAGTGTCGCTGAGCGGAAATTCGTCAACATTGAAAAGTACACTTTTCCCAGCGTTACGTTTATCTACGGACAAACTATGGGAAGCAGCATTATTGGATTTGACTACATACAATTCAATTCCCAATGTTACAGAAGGAAAAAATAATTTACTACATTATTATGAGAGTAAAGATGAAAAAGGAAATTATTCACAATTGAAAATAATTCCATTATCTACAGGAGCATATGAAATAGACGATATAAACCAAGTATTACAAAAAAAGCTTGGAGAAGAAAATATTTTTATAAAAGGTAATAATAATACATTAAAAGCAGAAATAACTTCAAAGTATTATATAGATTTTAGCTTAGACCACTCAATCGGCAATTTGCTCGGATTTTCAAAGAAGAAAGGAATTTAAGCTCCTGGAAATGATTATACTGGCGATACAACAGTAACAATATTAAAGGTGAATAGTATTGATGTAACGTGTAATATTATACACGGATCATATAGAGATGGAGTAAATCAACACATATTACATACATTTTACCCCACAGTAGCTCCTGGTTTTAAAATAGTTGAGAAGCCATAAAACCTGATATACCTACCGTTAAACACCAGTTTCATTTCAGACATCGTACTGAACATATTGGATCAAGACGGCATTAGTGTTGACTTTAGAGGAGAAACAATAACTATACGGTTACATATCAGAGCAGCAACATAAAGTCAACATGGGATTATCATTTAAACCACAACGGAAGAGTCGGGAGCTCAGTAGCTCCTCAACATTCGACGAGTTAACACCGGACAACATACGCTTCCTACAAAAGATCGGACTAAAACTTGCCAACCATGGATATACTGGATATAGCGCAAGGACCGACATTCGACGAAACCCTATGGGAGAAGGAATATCACACTCACAACCCTTACACTTCATCAAAATTAAATAATAATGATGAAATAAGGATTCCCATTCAACAACAAGATATCTACACATTACCATGTGAAAGTTATTTATATATCGAAGGAAGAGTAACAACATTGGATGGAAAATCTGGTTCAACTGTTCCTTTTATAAATAACCCTATGGCATATCTGTTTGATGAAATTAGATATGAGATATCTGGAGTAACAGTTGATTCAACAAAAAAAGTTGGTATATCAACAACTTTGAAAGGATTGACTTCAATAACACCCCATGAAAAGAATTCTTTAATCTCGGCTGGATGGGTGACTCCTGATAAAGACACTATTACTCCTAATTCAAAAGGTTACTTTGATTTTAATGTGCCTTTACGATTGCTTTTGGGATTCGCAGAAGATTACAAGAGAATAATAATAAATGTAAAGCAAGAACTGGTCCTGCTCAGATCTTCAACGAATAAGGATGTAATACAACCGCCAAGTGGAACAAAAGATGCCGATTTGGAATGGCAACTTCAATTGGATAAAGTTGTATGGAGAGTACCACATGTCAGATTGGCGGATGAACATCGAGTATTATTATTGAAAAAATTAAAATCTGACCGTGATATTGTAATACCATTTAGAAGTTGGGAATTTCATGAATACCCCATATTGCCTCAAACAGAAAGACAAACATGGACTGTTAAAACCTCTACTTATTTAGAACGAGCAAGGTACATAATAGTCGGTTTTCAGACTAAACGAAAAGATGTTATAACTGCGCACGCTGGTCAATTTGACCATTGCAAGATAAAGAATTGCAAAGTTTTTCTAAACTCTCAGTTCTTTCCATATGACAGTTTAAATGTTTCATTTGACAAGAAACGTTATTCCATTCTATATGACATGTATGCAAGATTTCAATCGTCATATTATGGTAAGACAAATACACCACTACTATCACCAGAACAATTTTATTCAAAAGCTCCAATTGTTGTAATCGATTGTTCAAAACAAAATGAATCTGTGAAATCTTCAAGTGTAGATATAAAAATTGAAATGAAATTTGAAGATAAAATACCAGATGGAACTTCAGCATACTGTTTAATTCTACATGACAAAATAGTTACTTACACACCGCTGACAGGAATTGTGAAGAATGTACTTTAAAAAAGATTAATACAACATCTGCACGATTTGTAAGGTTTTTACAAAAGATCAACAATATCTAGGTCATCTGCGAGTATAAAAGCGAGAAAGAAGAGCTGGAAATTCATTTCATCTTTGATTGTCGTATGGGTAACATCGTCCGCAAGATGAGTTCTGCTACATCAAGTGCTAATGAAGAAACTACACCTCTTATGGCTGACAATAGTTTGGATATAGAAAGACAAGTTGAACAGGAAATGGAAGAGTTCCTCAAGTTTAAACATAAGAAGACAGACGAAGAGGAAGTTGAAAAAGAAACGAAGAAAAGGAAAATTGAAGATAACATTTCTACCAACATCTTAATGGAGGTATTTCTTAGAATATTTTATCCTATTTCTTCTTGTATGACAAAGACTGTGTCTGCTGGAGTAATGAAATCATTGGATTACTCTCCAACTGTTATTTTGAATCACGGATCTAAAATGGTAACCTTCACTGAATCTTCTTGGGAATCTTTTATGAAACATATACATCTTTTGGAATGCTATTTGAGTAACAATACGTTTGGAAGAAAAACAAAACTAGGTTTGTTCGAATCAAATATTGAAATCGATATTGTTAAACAACGTGGTCAACAACTAGTTCGATTTAGAGATTTAACTAAATATAATATAAAAATACATTTGACAAAAGAAGAGTTTTACGCTTTAACTTGTGCTACTGGTCCTATAACAAGATATTTAAAACAGCTAATATTCTCAAGTACAATTATAAAAGATTATTTAACTGATGCATTGGATAGACAACCATATGTTCCAATCCTATACGGTCCAGTAGATACTTCAATCTTCAATAGGATCCCGCATGAAGTAGAGATGTGGAGACAGTTACACCACAATCAAACCAACTTTAATTTAGATGAAGAAAAAAAGCAAGAAAACAAGGAAAACGAATCACGTTTCAACAATCAACAATCAACAACAAATTAAACAGACAAAGAATATTTTAAGTAAGAAGAAGAAGAATGTTGGAGTATAAAAGGCTGTCAATCCGCATTGACATACCAGTTGTCTACTGAACGTCATCATGGATAAACGAGTTTCATTCTCTAAGAAGACGGAAATAATGGAAGTAAAGCGAGGTATCATAGAGTTTCAGGCATTCCGTGGTAATGATGGGAATTTTATAATTAAAGAGTTAGTGGTACTAGATATGATAACATCTGTTGTTTATCATTTTTTATTCATGCCTCCTTTGCCGTTCAACAGATTAACAACCAAAGCTAAAGTAACAAACAAATGGTTGATGAAACATTTTCATAATCTAACATGGGATGAAGGTTTTATAACCTACAATATGATGCCACACATTATGAATCATTTCTGCAAAGAGTTCAAAACTATTTTTACAAGAGGATTGGAAAAAGCAAATTGGATACAAGCATATACAAACCATGAAGTGATAAATGTGCAAATGGAGAAAGATTTTTATTGCTACTTTGCTAACATCTGTATTGCATCTAAAAACTTTAAACATCGGCAGTCTCAATGTGCTTTAAAGAACGCATATCGTTTGAATGTCTATCTCCAGCAAAGTGGTGGGGGAAGCGATGGGTATAAAAGCGAGAGCGGCACTATGACAATGCATGAGTATTACTCTAACCTCCGAGGAGTCAACACCTCTGACGCGCAAGCACAAGAAGAAGAAGACGAACAATAGTAAGAAAAAATAATGGCATCGCAAACTTTTCTACAGTCGCTTGTTGATCAATTCAACAAACATTCTAAATCTACAATACTACCGACTAAGAAATGTTCAGAATTGAAAGAAGAAAAACATTACATTATTCACACTATTAAGAAGATGGAAACATCAGTTGGAGACGCCATCAATTGCACATTGAGTGAAGCACCCTACACACCTGGTGATGAACCGAAATTTCAAGTATTTCTTCCCAAACGCTTCGTTCAACTGCTGCAGAATGAAGATTTACGACTGATTCACCCCGGCGCACTCTATTTGGCATCCCACGGTCCTAGTGGAACCAACTCTACTGAGCTTACACTTCATGTTATGCCTACTAGCAACTAGTCTGTAGTTTATATATACTGTTGTACATGTGTGTAACTGATTCTAAATAAATAAAAAATAAAAATGAAAAAAAAAATAAGAAAAGGCAACATATCGATAGTGTTTCTGCACTTTCGATATGTTGCTTTTTTAAAAACACGTTTGGATGACCTTGACCTAGTTTCGAGGGTATATAAAGGCCGTAATTTTCTTGAGGATCTCATCAGTCTACGACTACCTTTCGTGCTGTACACATCTCTGTTGGCTCTCCAGTTATTACGAATAACAACATGTCTCTTAAGGTTAAGTGTGCATCATATGATACCACCACCATTACAACTTTTGAAGAACTCGACGATTTTATTAATGAACTGCGAGTGTTACTTGCCGGTGATTATCGTTTAAATATTGATGTTTACGCTAAAAACATGAGGATGTTTCCTAAACAGAAGTTCTGCAACGAAGAAGTATTCGTTTCCACACAACCTTCAACTACAACACCATCTACTCAAAGTAATGTTAAGTTCCAGAAATATTACTAATGTTAAATAATATCAAGTGGTCGCTGTAGCATCTATAAAAGGACCGTGTAACCTAACAGAATCATCATTTGCTCTCCAACTGACGCAGCGAAAACAACAACTAATACCATGTTGTACAGAATGATGATTGAATTCAATGGAAAAATCTACGGAAAAGACTATCAAAGTGTAGAACAAATGACGTCCGATCTTCAAGTATTGACTAAAGAGGGATTCCAACCAAAATTAATTCTAAAATTTCCTGAAGTACATCCACTCTCCACTGAAGATCTCATCGCCATGGCTAAAGAAGAAAAAGAAAAATACAAACAAGATGTAAAGAAAGAAAAAGAAAATGAAAACTCAGTATCTTAAATAAATACATCTTACACTTGTAAGATGATCCTTTTTAAAACTCCATTTGGATGACCTTGAGATTACCCCCACCACTTTTCCTAGTCTATAAAACACGCTATCCTACACTATACAACTTCATTTCTTGCCAACACTTAGAAGCGCCAACATGGAAGAGAAGAAAAACGAGGACGCACCGCGCTACTGTTGTGAACAAAAATGCACCGATTTAGGAAGATGGATGGTAGACGGATTAGCTTGTACAAAGTGTGAATTCTTCGGATCCTGTTACTGCAAATGCAAGACAAAGCAACTACCACCACCGGAATTGCGAACCATCAAGATTTATAAATCACGATACTTCCACACTTGCTGTCCCCAGAGGTGTATCAAATTTCATCCGGAAAAACTTGTCAATTGTCGAGAGTGCAATGCATATTATAAAGACGACTTTTGTACATGCATCATAAGTGCGTGCAAGTACAGATCAGATTGGTCTACTGATCCTGTTGAAGCTTCAGATGTATAGCTGTAGTCACTGACTGCAGCCCTTTTTTAAAACTCCATTTGATTGACCTTGAGATTACCCCCACCACTTATTTTTTACAACATATATTCTACGGATCATTCGATACGCTTCTCATTCTTATTTCATTACTCGCACTGAGAACAACATGGATGATAAATTCATTTCCTTTCAACATTTAATTACCGACAGAGAAGAGATGGAAGAACTATTCCAAAACTTACTCACACTCATTGATAACTATCCTTTAAGATGGATCAACATCACAGTGCAATACGTCAATCCTACCAAAATATTTTCATCCTCATCATCATCTTCTGCCACCTCCATGTCTTCATCGTCGCAAAGTGCAGAGGAAGAGGAACAGACAACTAATGGTGTTAAAATTGTTGAATTAAACGACGAGGAACAAGAAATGCAAGCTCTGATTAAATATAAATTTAATATTTAATTTACAAACATTATTAGTATTCCTAACTTAAAAATACAACTAATGGTTATCTTAGTACACCTCCTACTACCTACCCGAACGGCGTTTCGCTGCGAAATGCGCTGGCCAACGATTCGCATGGGGGTATATCACCCTTCCCCCACCACGCCACCACCCCTCCACTTCCCCCACCACGCCACCACCCCTCCACTTCCCCCTCCACCGCCCTTGCCCGCATATAAGCGAGCCGCTGACTGACGCTCGCCATTTGTTTCCAGACTCCCGTACGATGAACAACGATCCGCTAGCACTAATGAAATCTACTTTTGTAATTAGGACAAGACATGATTTAAAAGATATAATGGAAACTTTAGAAGATATTATAGACAAATTCCACTGCATCACTATGAATTTGGAACTTGCTTACGGTTGTCCAACATGCGATAGAGTTGAGACTGAAGATGAAGATAGTTTGCTAAAACTCACTCCTGCATCCTCCAAAACTACACCGACAGCTGACGACGACGTTTGATCGGACACACAACTGTTTTTTTTTTTAACCCCCCACCACTTTCCAGTAAATATGCCCTGTCCTCATCTTCGTTTCTCATTTCATCGCCAACTTTCCGACCGTCAACACCGCTCCCGTTTCACCTACAGAAATTAAAACAAGCACACAAACATGATGGATGATTTTTCACTTAAAACACAATTGGAAGAGGACAGACTCAAACTAGAGATCAACAGGCTGCAATTGGAAACGGAAAATCAACAAGGGATGGTTCGCCTGCTGCAACTGTTCAAATGCGTACTGTGCATGTTGTGCGTCTACCTTCTCTTCGCCACCACCTTCGGCGTCTACCACTCCCTCACCAGTGGACGGCACTCCAACACCTCTCTGCACAAGAACACGACTTTGATTTAATTTTAAAAATAAACTAAAACCTCCAACCCCGAAGCCGCCCCACCCCTCCCCATTCCCACCGAGCACCTGCGGCTCCCACTTTTTTAAAACCCCCTCCGGATGACCTTGACCCACTTCCCAAACCCATCCATCACTGTCACCCCCACCCCACACTTCCAACCCCACACCTGCCACTTCCAACCGATGACCTTGACCTGGCCCAGGAGTAACCAAAAGACACTACTAACCAGAATGATCGGACCATTGGAACGGGGTTTTATGGGGTTTCAAAAGGGCTAAAAATGGGTTTTCGGCATTTTATTATCTTAATTTTTAAAATTCAACAATTTTAACTGAAACCATTTAAAAGAGCTTAAAAAAGAAACAATTTGGTATTTTGAATTTTTATCTTAGCATAACTGGTTACGGGGAAAATAAAAAAATGTGTTTTCCATGTTATTCTTATGGGGAATCAAGAAAAGCCTATATCTTGCTTATTTATTGACATAACTTAATCAAATTTGGTATGTACATTATCTAGATAAGGTTTAACTTATACTTGCTTACAAAACCCATATGGCGGCAAACCTACATACTCACCCCCAAGGGGTTTATGGGGAAAATAAACAGAACACCATAACCTTATAAAATTTGGTATGTACAATCATTAGCTGGGATTCAACTTATATTTACCAACTAAACCCATATTATGGGGGCAAACCTACATACTCTCATCCCCATGGATTTTATGGGGAAATAGAAAATATACCAAAATTCTATTGGAAATTCGCTGAGTACGCAGGTCTGCTGCGACGGGGGTATTCTTATTATTTGACATAGATAGTGGTAAAAATTGAATTACAAGTCAAAACTACTGTAGAAATCACTTGATCGTATTTAATGAGAACAAATCAAAGCTGCATAGAAAAATTAAAATAGGGGCTAGAAAGAAATAATGAAACAGCTTTGTTTATATAATAAGTAAAAACAACTGAAATGACGAATTCTCTTGCATTGTTTTTGTGTAAAATTTTGTATTAAAAATGCTATAGCTAAAAAAAGTTATATCAAGTTTAAACTATAGTTCATAATTTACATATCAAACTAATTTACATTGCATTGGATGCAACTAATATGTGCAAAGAGGTAAAATAAAATAAAAATATTTACCTCTAAAAATTAAAAAAAGGATACTCCCCTCAAATAAAAAAAGTAATTAAGTTTAACTCATGCAGAAAGAGACATTCTGACGATTACTAAAATTGAAGAAAAGTTCAATGATCTAGACTAGTAATGAAGCTTAAAACAGGGATGTGTCAATTTCAAGAGCTCATACATATTACACAGGCGGACGAACAGACAGACATCAGGGTTACAAAGGAGGTGTGAGTAGCAATTATATATGTAGAATCTCAAAGCACAATTAGCCCAGTGGAGGATCAGAGAGGTATTTAGCTGCATATTCAACTGATGGGATGAGTGGTGTAGCCTTGGGGGGGGGGGGGGCGACTCGACCCTTGGTGTGAATGTGTTGTATAACACTCGTTAGTACCTAAGGAAAGTAAAAAATTTAATTACAGTACAAATTCATTATACAATAAATCCTTTAGGAAACAAATTATTTGTTATACGGTAAGTTTAACGCCTTCTCGCCCTCTCCCAAAAATATAGGGGTCTCGGTTTATTATATATTTATATTATTAGTAAAGGTTTTAATAATTTACAGTCAAGATGTTTAATACTATCGAGTTCTTGGTAAACTTTTAATGGAGAACCTAATTAGAATTTTTTTCCTGTTACAAATACAACAGTTTTACAATTGACCACGAGGAACCACGAAGGAAATAGTTAGAACATTTACGTTATTTCATATTTTGAATTCTGAGTGCAAAACTAAAATCTAAAGGTTAAAAATATACAAAATTTGTAATTGTTTGGGAAAATATATTTTATGGCTACCACTAAAATTACTTAAAATATTTCGAATGCTTTCTTAACGTAAACGTCTGTAGAGTAAACGTCTTATTCTTTTTTGCGCAATTAGATTATCTTTACGCCAAAATAGAAAGTGCGATAATATGTAAGTTTTTACTATAAAAATTTGGCAAAAATTGTCACATTTAATAAAATGTGTAAGTATTTATTCTAAAAAATATTCTTTTTTACAAATTAATACAACATAATGTGATATATTTTTGTAAAACAATAGGCTTAAAGTAATGTTTAGAAAAATTAGGTATCTATAATATATTTAAATGCAATTTTTACATATTTTAGTAAAAAACAATTTTATAGAAAACAAATTAGGAACAAATTTTGAAGGAATGTAAAAAAACAAACAAAGGAATAATTGGTGCAAAATATGAAATTCAAGTATGCAAATTGTATTTGATCCACCCAGCCAATTCTCGGCCGAGAGCCAAATTCGAGTTGAACCACAGAAGAGACAATGAGTCAAAGGGCTTTGATAATTGCAAGAGTTGAACGGAGCTGTGACTGGATTCATATGTTAATAAGATCCGAATCCACAATAACCAGCTAGGGGTCGGGGGGAGGGGGCGGACTAACTTTATGTGGTCGAGTTATGATTATTCAAAGCGAGTTGATGATCGCAGGGGAAATTCAGGGGAAATTAGTGTTGCAAGTTGAGCAGTTGGCACGCCTGCTGACACCAGTTGATGAGGTCCGAGTTGACTTCGCCAATTAAAAACTTTTAATAGACCCGCTTGTTTTGAGCCCGACAACTTGCTAAACTAATGTTCTCTTTAACTTGCTTTGTTTGATTAACCAGTAGTTTATTCATTCTTCGTCCGTCCTGTCTCATTTGTTGTTAATGCGATTTCATGAATCAGAGAAAGAATATTAAAGTTCTGATTTTGAAACTGGCTTATTAGATGGTTAAAAGTAACTAAAACAATTTTAAAAAAAGTTATGAAATTAAGTATTTTTATTAATTATTTCAACACTTATTCTTTTAGGAGACGTAACCTTGACATAGAACCTAACATTACACATCAGGATTTTTGACAACGTAATAGGTCGTAAGTTTTTTTATAACTCCATTTTTCAGGCTAAAAAGGCTAAGGAGTTTGAATAAAGTTTAATAAAGTTTCGGTAAAACAGAATGTCCATATATAATATTTTTATTACCTATACAGTAAATGCTAAGTGGACATGAACGATTTAATTAATAATGTTTACTATTACACATTAGTGTTATCTTGGCACTATAACACAAAAGTGTATTTTAACCACTTAATTAGTTTAATAATTCATTATGTATACACATTATAATTAGTTTTCTTCCATAGTCTCTTATTAATACAGATTTGGGATCAAGTTGTTTAATAGTTTTTCTTAAGCAGTGTCATTGAGCTGACAACCGTTTAATTTATTTACAGTATTATTCCTAATTAATTTTGATGGCTATACACTTCCCTAGAAAAATAAAACAATTTTTGAAAAATTATTTATTATTTTAGTGATGTGTAGCCATCTAAAATAAATTAAGAATAACGAATAATACCATTACGAATATAAGATCATACAATAAAAAACTATTTACGATTTACTGAGGATTATATTTACTTCATTTATGTATCATGTCCATGTTGTGTCATGTCCAATAGTTGTTAGACTAAAATGTCTTAGTAAAAGTAGTAATTATTTTAACTGTACAATCATTATAACTCAAGATCGCCCACTAGTCGAAATTTGACCAACGTTTCTGTTAATCCGGACCCAATCAGTTTAAAGTTAAAATAAAATATTTCAAAATTGAAAAATTGTTTTTAAAGAATTTTTTATTAAAACAGATGTCTAGTAATTAATTAAATCAATTAAATTTCTTCCATAAAATTAACATAAAAGTTTTCGCCCATGGGGCGAAGACCTGTTGGCCGATGTGAATTATAATTGGTTGTTGCTCATCTACAGGAGCAATATATACCTTTCTCATATACCTTTCTAAAGCTATAATATTGTTATTATAAGTTTAACTAAATTTATTGGTAGTCTTATTTTATCATTTAAGAAGGCATTGTAAAAACATTCTAATTTATTATTAAAAAAGATACGATGAAAGCTTTAATTTTTGGTGATAACAAATTTTTCATGTGATCGCTTTTCGAGTAAGAAAATAATTTGAATCCATCCTAAGTTGTACCCAGCCCAACATGAAGAATTTACATTGCATTCTTTCAACACGAACATATCAGATACAGATCGGCCGGGGGTGGTTGTGGGAGGTGAGGGGAGGGAAGGGGGTGGGGGCGGATTCAGAGAGATAGGGCTGGTAATTCTCACGGGTCCTGAACAATCATACAACATAATGACTAATCTGCCGCCACGCGTGTTCGGTTCTGAACGCTCTCGCAGCCTCGTTCACACATTTGCATTTGCTAATTCCCTTTATCTAATTGCCCCTACAGCACACGGTCGGATGTTTCGATTACTGCGCCCATTGCGTTTCGGAATTGGCTTTGCGCTTCGGATGTATTGTAATGCATCATTGTTGATCAGTAGTTGGGTTATTAAACATGGATTTTATATTTCCAGTACACTTAATACTGCATATCTCTCCTACAATAAAAACTCTTCGTATGTTATTTGCATTTACTAGCAGGAATGGTCATCTAAGCCTTTGATCCAATATTTTGCCATTAAATGTTACGCATAAGCTTTTCATAATTTGGGTAAAATTTTAATATAATTTTTGTATGTTTTTCGCATGAAACAAACAGAATTTCCAAAGAATTCTTCACAGGACTAAAGCCTCACATATTTTCTTATTCAACCGTAACATATTATAGTTTACATTTTGTAGGTCGTGGGGTTGGATTCTCATGTTGAAAAAACAGATCTCCTAACATGTTTTAATGTCAAGCCTTGTTAAATTTATCATTTTTCTCTTTAACTACCACACTTATTTATATCGTTCTCCTCAAAATTGTTGGTTGCCGTTCGTTCCCCGACGGGTTGATTTGAGATAAAGTTAACATTTGTGTCTGGACGTTACTTATTTATGATATAATGTTGACGTTAGACAGTAACAAAACCAGCGTAGTTTCAATTAAAATGATAAAAATTGGAACTGACGTAGACATGTACACCAAATAGCCATTTTTACGTCTAGTTACGTATCATTTAATATGTCAAATAATACATCAAGGTTTATTATGATAAATTAACTTCGTTGAGAAACCGGGTGAATCTGGAACTGAAGCGGAAACATTCGATTAAATAACAATTATAAGGCTTGTAATTTATATATAATCTATAGTATTTACTAATTACACTAGGGGTTCTTAAAAATTAAGAACCTAACTAGTAATGATTTGGAAGCCCCAAGCACGTTTCCTGATCCGTTGTGATGATAGTCTAGTGTAGCCCTGCTGCTGCAATGCTGTGCCGACTTCCGCAGACTCGTCGCTCGATTGGCGCTACAATGTCGCCGGACGCTGCCCCACAGTTGCCCTGATTGTTATCTACCCTCCCTGACAAGGTCGCAACCCTCAACCCTTCCCGGGGCGAGCGGACGGACGGACGTCGTTATCTCATGATCTCTTAATTACTCACTTGTTGCCGTTCCGATTTGCATTCCACCTCCCCTTCTCTTTAGTCACATTCTGAACTCGATTGAGAATTTTAGACTGTAACCCACAGCAATCATATGGAATGGCTGATAATAATTGACGTTTTAAACGTATTTTGCAATATCAAGTAACAGTTTTTAATAATAAAACCACTCAGTATATATAGGTTTCCAGATCTCCTTAGAATACGGAAGCTTTCATTTAGTTGTATGTTCACAGCTTATCAAAATTAAATATAGGTTTACATGAAGCGTGTTAAGAGCCATCTTCACCCCTGTAAAAAAACTGAAAACATTCGTACATATTGTCCTGTTTCGAACAGTGTTTTTTGATATTTATTAGTAAAATTTATGTTTTATTGTAGATTAAGGTCAGATCTAGGTCCCTCATACCTAATATATGAGTAAAAATTATAATAGTATATGTACAAAACAATCTGAAAAGTAAGGAAAATCGAGTTACTTTGCGACGTCACAGTACTTTAACTTTAATAACTTTAGTAACTTTAATACAGAGAGTAATATATTTTTAATTTTCAAAATTTTGAGGTATGAGGAACCTAATATAACTATTTAACTAAACACTTACCAAGAAAATCGGTTGAAAAACGGCGCCCGAAGCAGGGTAATAAAATACCATGTTTTGCATAAATGCCATATGGTTAGTTAACATTGCCGACTGTGCAACAATGAGCTACTAGCCCAAAGGTGAAGATGACTGTTAAAGTTATACCATTGACTAATAAATTTTTACTTTTACAGTAAATTGTTTGGTTATACGACTACAGTACACTCAAGTTATGCCAGTTAACACAACTGAAGGTGCCAGTGGTTGGCTAAAAGTAAGCAAATCATAGCATTGATCTGACAATGATCCTTTTCGCAATGTTGGGAATAATAGGGGGTTTCCATAGTATGTTTTGGGTATTTAAGTGTAGATCTGACAACTGTTTTAAAAATATAGACAAATACATAATTTAAAATTTTTTAAATACTCACAAATTTATTTCATATGGTTTACCTGTGTCCCAAAAGATAAACAAATACATAATTAAATTTTTTTTTAAATACTCAGAAATGTATTTTATATGGTTTACATGTGTCCCAAAAGAAACTTGTTAAAATAATTACTTAAGGGACCCATAGCGTGTCCTACGGAGATTCTCACTATCCAGCAGTATACCAACTCCAAATGTCCCGCCAGTTGTACCAACACCTGGAGCAGACAAACCCTCCATCTGGCGCGTTCCAGGAGAGGACGATATTAAAATAAACGGTACCCCATTATCGCCGGAATCTACCCATTCAAATACCCATTACAGTACCCGGGTTCACAGAGTCTGCTGATAGCATCGACCGTTTAGTGAAATTTAGTATTTTATTAACTAGATGTCGCCACCGATAGACGCGGCGGAAGCGGAACCTCGATAATTAATTACCCGGTTTCCGGTTGTCGCTAGGTCACAAATTACAGCAGTTAGGCTGTCGTCGGGCTGACGATACTATCTTGGCTGTGAGGCGGGACATTAGCACCATCGGCGACACAGTAGCACTGGCCCCGGGCGCATCTTGCTTTGGTCACGAGGTTCTGTTTTGTTTAAACGTTTTTTAACCATTTAGAAAAATGTAAATTTAACAATATTTTTTTAGCACTAATAATTGCTAAATTATTACACAAATTATTGCTAAAATTATTTGTCATATTTTACGCATAAATAAAATTATTGTGCTTGGTGAGAAGTTGCACCTGTTTGATTTTAATTTTTTCTTAGAACTTTTCTTATTTGCTAATATATTTTTGAGCTTTAAAGAGAAACAGTTTTCTTTTGTGTGTGGCCACTTAACATTGATTAACAGTACTTTTTGATGGTTTGAAACTGGACCCAGCTGCCTTTGATAGTTGAGGTATGCATAAATGATCCTGACAAATGGAACAGCTGCTATTTGTCGGTAACAAAGATACACCCCATCTGATCCATCACATTCACACATCAGTCATACTCGTCTTAAAATAAGCAAGTTAGGGGTTTGGAGTTTCAACAATTGTAAGTTAAAATACAGCAAAACTCTACAGAGAGATCAAAATACTAAAGAAAGTTTAATTTAAAAAAAAATCATTCTTGAAAAATAGTGCTTGAGATGAACATTGAAAAATAATAATTAGTAGAATCATTTCCTAACGAAATAAATAAGTGTACAAAATACGGCCGTCAGGTGAAATAAGTGGAATTATATTATGTAAATCCCTGTGTGCATTAGCTACAGTTCTTCATTGATATTAGTTTGGAGTGCCATAGACCTATTCATACAATTATTTGAGAGTCATCTTCACCCCTGGGCCAGTAGCCCATTGTTGCGCAGTCGGCAATGTTAACTATACGGCTTTTATGCTAAAACATGGTATTTTATTATCCTGTTTCGGACGCCGTTTTCAAATCTAAATTTTCATTTAACTTGATAAGTGTTTAGTTGGATATTTATATTAGGGCCCTCATCCTCGGAATTTTGAAAATTTAACAAATATTACTCTCTGTGACGTTGCAAAGTAACTCGACTTTCCTTAGTAATATTTGTTAAATTTTCAAAATTTCGAGGTATGAGGGGCCTAATATAAATATCCAACTAAACACTTACCAAGTTTAAAGAAAATCGGCAGAAAAACGGCGTCCGAAACAGGGGAATAAAATACCATGTTTTGCATTAAAAGCCGTATGGTTAACATTGCCGACTGCGCAACAATGGGCTACTGGCCCAGAGGTGAAGATGACTCTTAAGAGTGTCATTTATTGCCCGAATTCAATAAATTTCGGTGTTAGGCTTACTCTAGTTAGTTTTATAATTAAAGATCATACGTTATCCGAAGGGATAAAGGTCAGCAGTACTCTGTTCCAATTATTGACGTAATAGAAGAAAGTGATACTATAGTTTAGAACAACCACACCTCCCCCTTCAATAATTTGAAACTTAATCACAACACGGATGGTCACGTGGTCACTTGGGGGCGAAAACAATCCGAAACCGACATTAAAACAAGATTGATACCGGCGTTTCCATTAACAAAGAGAGAAGAAAGAAAGCGCCAGGGGTGACGACGGCGGGACATCAATTTTGGGAAATGAAAGAAAGATGATATAGGCAAAGGAAAAGGGATGGAAGAGCCGTCTCATTTTTCCACCGGTGACAAGTCTAGTGGAGGAACGGACAATGCAAAATGGCGGCTTACAAAGCGGCATTAATCGCGACGACAAATACATTTCTCCGGGGGTGGGTGATGGGTAGGGGGCGCAGGGGGGTAGATGGACATCCGCGTACATTATCCTTATCGCAGGGCTCCGGGCGGTGGTTTGCATATCTCGGGTAACCCCCCCCCCCCTCCCCCTCAGCTCACACGACCCGCAGTCACTTTATGCCTACAAAAACCTATATTAATAATACCACATAAAGGCCAGGCTCGAATTCGCTCGTCCATTATGGATTACCCCTCCTCCCCGGAGGAGATTCGGGGACAAAATGTGCTTCTTAAATTTCCACCCTGAGGTGAGAGGCGTTATTGCTTCGATAGTGTAGTGTGAGAGGATAAACGTTATGTGACTTACAATTAGTTTGGCACTCGCAGTTTAAGGTGTTTTCAGTTGTTAGAATATTTTGCTATAGGCTAGTCCAAAGGTTTAAAAGCTGAAGCCAGTTTTTATCGAAAAAAAAATACCAACTGGTAATGTGACATAATTTAATTTCCCTTTATTTTCATTGCAAAAAGGAAGATTAAAAGAATTAACACTCTGTCAAAAAGAAAATATACATTGATTCTAAAAATTGCGTTGTTTCTATTCTGGAAAAAGTTATTCAAGCACCTCGGACAAAATATGCAAACATTTACTGTACCCAAATTAATTAAATGCGAAAATGCGTGTATTAAATAATTTTAAAACTCTGAACCTATTTCAATCCTGTGTCAATCTGGATTCCAAATTTGAGTTAATACTACCAATTCAACCTCAAAATCATGTATGTATGTACAAATAGTTTCGAAAAGACTAGTAGTGTATGGAAGTTTATTTATTTTAGATCAAATGTATACTCAATTTATACATTATATGTTCTAAGGTGAACATAGTATATGAAATTCAAATTCGCAGATCCACGGCAAAGGATTGTCCGCTATACAGTATAAATACCATGTATCTCCATTCTCACAATGTAATGTTTATTATATGCATAATACACAACAAGTCCTAATAACTACAAGCTCTTCAGCTCTTGTATTTTTGTATAAAATTTGGGCGAGTAGTGAACCCATAGGTTAGCGATTATAGAATTCAGAGAAATGAAAGCATGTCAGTGGTGGTGTTGTGAGTTCGAATCCTTGTAGATTTAGTATCTGTTATCTGTTCTGTATGCTAAAAAGTAAAAGGAGATCGCTAAGCTAATCTGTTAATAGTGTCGGTCCAACTAAATATAGTTACTGTCAGATTCATAAACTGTTAGGCTTAATCACTAATGAAAATTGCTTGAATCCAAATAAAAAGGGCGCACCGAAACTGCGATCAAAAACCCAGGTAGACGCCGAAACTGCGATCCTTACCCCAAGGGCGACCCCAGGCAGACGCGAAACTGCGATCCTGGCACGGAGGCCGCCCCCGGGAACCACTGACGACCTACTGACGATACTGTACGTAAGACGACACTGCTGCTCTTGTTCTCAAACCGAGAATAACTGATATTTTTGTGGGGGAAAATAAAGAAGGAATGTACACCCTGAAAGTCTTCGTTTATTGGTCCAGGTTAAGAGTCATCTTCACCCCTGGGCCGGTAGCACATTGTTGCGCAGTGGGCAATTTAACTATATGGCTTTAAATGCAAAACATGGAATTTGATTCCCCTGTATCGAACGCCGTTTTTCAACCGATTTTCTTTAAACTTGGTAAGTGTTTAGTTGAGTTATATTAGGTCCCTCATACCTCGAAATTTTGAAAATTTAACAAATATTACTCTTTGTGACGTCGCAAAGTAACTCGATTTTCCTTAGTAATATTTGTCAAAATTTCAAAATTTCAAGGTATGACTCACCTAATATAACTATTCAACTAAACACTTACCAAGTTTAAAGAAAATCGGTTGAAAAACGGCGTCTGAAAAAGAAGAATCAAATACCATGTATTGCATTAAAAGCCGTATAATTAACATTGCCGACTGCGCAACAATGGGCTACTTGCCCAGGGGTGAAGATGACTCTTAAGGGGGTGGTATGCCCGAGTTTAGTACAACTTTAAAGTCCCAGTTCATTGGCATTAGTTGAAAAGTGACTTGAGCGACACGTCGGACGGCGAAAGATTCCAGAGCCATTAGCCTACGCCGTACGCTGAAATCCCCGCTGGACCCTCCGCTACCTGCTGATGGGCCGCTGTGCCAGGATCGCAGTTTCGGTTGTGGGATTAGCGAACCCTTTTGAGGATTAAAACTAGGATCGCAGTTTCGGTGCGCCGAATAAAAAGGGTCAAACACAAAACAATCTCGGCCTCCCTCAGCCGTACACGGCGCGTACATCCAGATCAGGCCGGCGATCTCTGTGTGCGGCTGTAGGCGGCAATTAACAGCTCACCGCCGCCAGTGCCATCTAGATGCGGTTGTCGTTATTATTTAGAGCCTGGCCGGTCACATATTGTGCGCCACAATGGCTGATCTACATAGACACCCGCGCCGCGCCGCGAGATAAACGCAATTAAACGCACCGACTGTCGCGCATGCCCCCACACCGACACCGGGCTTGTTGAGCTTGCGCAGCGCTTCACATAGTTACGCCGCGCCGGTCAACTAGCGCCCACTCTCCGCGCACGCGGTTACTTTACTCTTATCTGCTCTCTGTTGTTTGATTTTTGTACGAACGATTAAAGTAGTTTTATAAAACAATAATATGTTTACATTCGGCCCCTGCATAACAAAAAAACCCACACTCTTGAAACAGAAAGAAAATCTCTTGAAACGTCACAACGGAGTAAAAAAAGGCAAATACACTATTAAAGCAATGGTTAACTTTGTAAAACTAAAGTATATGTGCCAGATACTCGACTCACAAAGGTTTTTTTTATTAATTCACCAGTTATAGCATGCATACTTCACACGTGTCTCAATTTGCTTCCATAGTCTTTTTTATTGTTGGACAACTTAGGTTGCCCATAGTGGGAGAAAATATTCTAGAGCGATTCAAAAATACCTCAACAAAAACTATAGTTTACATCACCTCAAATTTATATATATATATATATATATATATATATATATATATATATATATATATATATATATATATATATATATATATAAGTAAATATTAAATTATATGGACGGTCAAGGAAGGGGTTCCTCAAGGCTCAGTTATTCGACCAAGAAATCACTCTTTTGTCTACAGTTATAATATGTTTGACTATAATTTGAAACGTTTCTACGGTGACACCAGAATAGCGATTCGAAAAATACCTCAACTAAAACTATAGCTTACTTACATCACCTCAAATTAATGACAAAAAAGTCAATATTAAATGTGACGGACAGTCAAGGAAGCGGTTCCTCAATGCTCAGTTATTGAATGGCGAAAATTACTCTTTTCTACAGTTTTGGCTAACTTTAAACGTTTCTGCGGTGACACAGAATAATACACTTGACTTATTTAGTTTTATAACTTGTTAATTAGCTTTCCAGACATGGTTACACCCTATTTTCCGTACAAAATATCAAAGGAAATAGTTATAAAAACCTCGCATATCGTAATAACGCAATTTAAACGTTACATAGTAAGTTCTGTTTCTTTAAAGGAAATCATAAACATTGCTTTTAACAATTCATTATAGAAAATTAATTCAACCACATTTAACAACCATAATCTAATCTTACCGAGTATTATCTACGAGTGAGCATAGATGTTTGTACGAGATGATAATCACATTTGTAGCCACCACCTGGCCTCAGGTGACATGCCCGGGGTGTAATGAATTAGCGTGGGAGTTGGGGGGCTGCTGTTGGGGGGGGGGGGTTGGGGGGGGGTCGCTAACGAGGCTATGAATATATTAACATGCGTGTCTGTCCGTGAACCCAACTGTGACCGGCCTCATTGGCCCTGACTAAATACTCGAATTGTTCATGTGGAATACCAAAGCGCAGGGGCGTACTGGTCAGTGGTTCGTTCTCTTCGAATAAGGATAACAAATATCAATAAAAGGAGAAGAACTATGGGTTTGTTATTAAAATAAACAAAATATTGTTGTTTGGTTTAGACAAAACTATTTTTTAAAGTTTTATTTTATCTAAGGGATAAGTAATTTATTATAGCCTCAATTTCATGTAATGAGATCTACAACGATAAAGCAAAGACATTTAAAAAAATTATAAAAAATGCGGTGCTTAAAATACTAATGCTGAAGATTTTTTACTAATTTAATAGCTATTGAATACAATTAGACCAGGAGTTCAAAATATAATCATGCTATTAACTATTTCCTTGATAAAATTATGTAAATACAGTACAGCGTATTTTTACATGTTTTATAAGTTATATATTTTTGTTGCTCGTCATGACTCTATCAAGAAAATCTGAAAATCTAGAAATATTTATTAACAAATTATCTTAATAACTTATTAAATTAACGCCACATAACTAGAGGTGTGTGCTAAACAAAACATAAAATCCGCACACCGCCAACATGGCCTTTTAGGAATCCCCACTTCAAGTCTCCAGTGTAGAGGCAATAAACTGTTGGTTAAGTACATCAATAGAGACTGCACCAGTGGTACGATTATGACATATTCTTGTATAACTATAGAGTATATCATGGAATTAAATTTACAAAATTTATTTATTTACTTTTGATTTAAAATGTTTATTACACAAAAAACACGTAATTTATCTACAACTTTTATCAATGATTTTCATAACATTCAAAATGTTAAAGTAACTAACGTCTTGAAATGCACAAATCTGAAACACGCCGAACATCAGAGAACATTTGAGGACAGAATGTTGTGTAACGCGGAGATTAACTAGAAGAGAGAGCCACAAAGAGATAAAGAGCATAAGTTTATAGTATAAACAATAAAATAAAAAATATTATCGTTTTTATTTTAGGTATAATCAACTGCTTTACAATAAAACTCTATGATCAATACAAAAAAATCCCAGGAATCAATATAAAAAAGTAACAATATGAAACAACAATACTGTGCAACAATATGATTTTAATCATCGCGAGGGAGGATTAAAATTGTTAATTAAAATAAATTTAATTAGTAATACTTTCAACTTTCTTTATTGACAATTATCCACTAGGGATATATAAAAAAATTACATTGTTTTACAATAATCATTTCCATATCAATAAATATCAATTAGTAATAAATAGATAATTATCAATTAGATAATTAGTAATAAATAATGTATTTTTTATATTTCTAAGAGTATTTTGGACAAAGGTAGATAACATTTTCATTGCTTTTAAGTAACTACGTTTTAAATTACTACCTTAGTCGTTCTTAATTAATTATACTACATTTTTTAAATGTACAAGCTGTAGTATCATGTACTTCCTTTTACCGTTTCAATACAAAGCACAGTTTACAGCATTTAAAATTAGATCAAATAAACTAAAAATTTGATTTACTCTATTTTTCCGTCCTTACGAAACCAACATAGCATTCACACGAAACCAATGAAGCCAGAAAACAAGCTAAAATACCATACAATTTAATTCGAAAACTACAGTTTAATTTCAAAGTTGTCACTAATGGGGGAAAAACAAAATAAAAAATATTTCTATATGTATGACCATTCCACAAATGTCTCCCAAGCCTGTCCCCCTCCCCCCCCCTCGTTTTTCGGACACATGTCCCTATTTGTCACCAAACAGGAAGGCCCGTGTACAGGATACGCACAATTAATGCTTACACTGATGTAGATAAGACAATTAGAAATTACCATAACAAACTGTTGTTTCCGGCGCTCGGCTCTCTCCTTCTCGCTCCGACTGTTCCTCGCTCACTCTCCATTGTATGTTTTGTTCCACGCATTGTTCAACGCTAACACGCAAGGGCGATTCCGTTTAACATTTTAAACGGTCATCAGTACATTGTACTGCGTTAATGTCGCCGGGCAACTGGGAACTCTGGTGGAATTGAATATAGTACTACTGTAACAGGATGTAGTTTAAGCTCATTAGTGAAGTTAAAAGTACGTAGTATAAAATTATTGAGTTGTTGTGATCCAACCTTGTTTTGTATGCGTTATGATTATGGTTACCTTAATTATATAATAAATTTGTTGTTTATCATTTTTATAAATTAACAGTATATACCAATTATGTTTTATATTATATAAAGCAAGACACTCAAATCTGCACAAAAGGGAAAAACAAATGTATTAATAAAGAATGCCAAAGTGTGCAAGACTATTTTTAAAGAAAACCCATGCAAGATAGCCTACATTATATTTATAAGTTTATTTATGAACAGTTTAGAGTAATTTTATTTTGTATTTTTTATCATTGTTACAGTTGGTAACAGAATATTACCTATTGTCAATGCTATGTAAATAGTATTATGACAATAAATTATTTAATTTAACTATGATGCCTAGACAGGAAAGTGAGCGAGGTTATCCTTGAAAAATTATTGAAATGGACGATCTTGAAAGGGTATACAAAATGACTAGAACTTTATGTTTCAAACTTTAATGTGCATGTTTAAATTGATAAAACCTAATTTCATATTGTATTTTTATGTTCTAGCTTGTACAAATCGTCTTCAGAATTCAAAGGTAAAAATAATATTAACTTTTACTATTTATATTTAAAAAAAAAGAGGTTGTTGTCTACAATTGTCGATATTCAGTTCTTTAAAAGTTGGAAATATCCCTCACACCCCCTCACATACACTATACCAATCCAAAGAGTAGAACGCGATAAGGATTTGGTCGGGGATCACTTTGATTCCCCGTCTTTGCATAAGAACCAATTCCTATTGCATAGCTCCGTCCTTGTCGCTCAAAAGCAATTCCCCACACTATCGTTCTCTCTGTCTTCCTCTTAAAAGCACTTGGTATTACATTTTATCTTCCCTATCCTCTCTCCAGCCCTTCACCCTTCCCCGCCTAAACCACCCCCTGAACGTCAGCCCTGACAGGAATTTCAGCTTGTGATCCGTTTGCCATTAGAATATTGCATTTCCGATCTGACAGTGTTATAGGGATGGTGAATTAAAGTTTGTGAACTAAAAATAATTTAACACATTAAAATTTTTCATTTATGTGTATATCTTTTCATTCTCATTTGATTTGAGAAAGATGCTGGATTCCATACTTTATATTAAAACTAGTGCAAACATTGCTAGAAATCAAGCATAAATATTACTTTGAAATATTTAATTCAGTACATCAATAAATTATAAATCAAGCCAATATAACGATCATCAGTTCCGACAATCACCTAAAACTACAACTATTTCAGCTCTGCATTAACATATGTTCAACATTATTTACCCAATCAAAATATTATTCTAATGGGAAAATTTCAACTTTCAATGATAGATAGCACCTTTAATTTAAGTTCCACTCTCATCAATTTTTGGGGGAAACAACTAAAGAAAGCCAGAACTTCAAGGTATAAGACCTCGCGCTATCCAATGACACAAAAAACTTCAAAATCGGTTGAAAATTGTAGGACGAGTTCAATTAACAAAACCCCTTATCGTATTAAATAAGTATATTCTATATTGTTTTGCATTCGCATATACTTTTGTGATGAATTTGATTTATATACACATACAACATCCTATTTCTGCATCATTCGAGTTATATAATACATCTTATCGTTGTCTACAATATAAAAGTTTCAATTCTTGGGTTTAAATAAGGCTGAAACACCCTAACACAAACAATACCCAGTAATTTTATTTTATTCCGATTAATATAGAGTTATTACGAACAACAATTCGAATACTTAACGACCATTCAAACTCACACTTACAAGAACCTGCAAAATTTACTCTTCCATAACACTGAACAGCAAAAAGTAACAAGCAATAAAACACACGTTATAAAATTACGCGATGAAATAGATGCAATGTAAAAACCATCGGAACGTTATAGAGGGTAAAGCAAATTAAAAGCTTTCTCTGTATTCACGCTAAAAGCTGTAAACCCTATTACATGGACACAATGTAATGTCGGCGTTATATAAAATTGGTTTGATGTTGGGCGAGGGTGGGGCTGGAGGGGGGGGGGTGTGACGGTGTGACCCCCAGTTTTAGAGCGAGTGGATGTACAGCGGCCATTTCCTGGCCAGAGCCATTAACTGGCGCAGGATATTAAACAAAACACTTGGCCTCATCAGGAAATTGAAACAGAACTGTGACGCGGGTTAATTGCGATGAGCGGGCTCTAGCGGCGCAATTCGCAACTTCGCGCCCCTCCGCTACTCGTAATCGGTTACAGCGCTTCGGTGCGAACGCTATAAACGGGTGCTTTAAGGTGATGATATGACGTAACTTTTAATTCCACTTTTCTTAAACAAAATTCTCAATAACAACCCTATTGATAAAAGTAACTAAATTACATTATATCTTTTTCAGTTAACGTTTTACACCAGGTTATAAAAAATGACAAAATTACTGTAGATTATCTAGTTAAAATAACCTGGGAATAAAGTTTTCAAACATCTAAGTATTTTGCATCCCTATGATTTACTTTTAAAAAAAAAGAAATGAATAAATTAGTGCACCTTTAAATTACAAAAATTGTAAAAAACGAGTCGTTGCCCGTCGATATTCCACGGAGACAGCTCAATTCGTGGAAAGCAAGGTACGCTCCTTCTTGGGCGTTTTCTCTTCTACTGTTCTTAGACAAAATACCAAATGTGTTTACAATCAGCCAATTGAAAGGCTGTAAAATGGCATGGCATGGGTTTGGAAATTTTAAAGTTTTAAATTTAATGAAGTAATAACGTTAAAGTAAATAAAATCTGCTGATATAGCAAAAGTTTGCTTTTATTTAGTACAAACTGCATGGAAATCGGTCCAGTGGAAGAGCAACAGTTCAAATGATTAAAAATGTTGGCCTTTCCCCATGTTAAATATCCACAATAAAAGTTAATTTTTCATTATTTACCGATTTAACGTAAACATTTTTGAAATACAAATAAAACCCTAATAATATAGGACCCGAATTTTTTTTTGATACATCCCAAATGTAAATCGGCCCAGGAGAAGTCTCTTGCTGTTTAAAAAATGGAGATAAATTTTGCTTCCAACACTTGCAATACGCACGCTGATCTGGTATCGGTTGGTTTGGTCGTTTGTAGAATAATTCATTTTCCCTCTACTTTTTCGGGTTTTTATAAAGGGTTATGTCCCTTATAAGGGTTATAAGGGACATGCCATTTCCCATTTGTAGTTATCATAATTAATCATACTGTACTATCTAATAACTGGTCGATGTCAGATAACGAGATCGGGGTTTGGACAGTTCCCCGGAATAATGTAAAAAAATGCCACCAATGGAACACACTAAATAAATATTAACAAATGTCAACTAGACTGTATTTAGCAATTTAATTACTAAAGCTTCAGATGATTACTTATCAGAAACTTTTTCTCACAATGAACCATACACACACTGAAAATCGTGAATGTAATTTCCTTTATGTGACCAAATTTAAGAACGTCTAACACTACAAAGGATTCAAATTGCACTTCAGGGATGGGAGGGGATTCGGCCTCGTTGTTTAGCCTGGGGAGGATTCTATTAAGATTCGTACTCGCGAGATTGAGCTCTCTGGAGGAGGAATGGGGGTGGTGGGCAGCGGGAGGGGGGGTATGTTGACTCTTTGCCCCGCAAATAATTGCAACTTATCATTCAGGGTCCGCCAGCCAATCTCCAAGACTCACGATTTGAATCTCTTACGGGACGTGACTTTTTTGATGAATTGATTTATTTGTATCCCTCCCAAGCTTGTAAGAGTACGGTATGCACCGCTGCAGTACGGATATACGAGATGTTCTTGTAAGGTTAATATATTGAGTAAAAGTTTATTATTGTTATAAATTAGAATATTTTTTCTTAGTAAGTTGTATTTGATCACTACTCTCTTATTTGATTTGAACTCTGTTTAAGAAGACATTCATAAGTTTATCAAATATTATTTCATTAATTATTTTTACATACTTAGATTTTATACATAGGAGAAGGGAAGTGTTAAAAAGCCTAAAATATTTGTATTATTTTGCAAGGAGGGTCAATTTACGCACTAATGTAGGTAAAATGTTATACAATTATGGTTGAGTAAAACCACGGGTAACCTACAGGAATGTAATAGGTTATGGGTTATCTGTGGCTAATCCCAAAAGTTTATAATAGATGGTTTCAGTCGCTCCGTTGGACTTGTTAGGAATAAAATAAGTTCACAATCTCTGTCCAATTTCTTTGTCAACCATAAAAAAAGCTTACTAAGGTTTATTCAAAAAGACAAAATACTCTTTATTGACATGAATATCACACTCGTTACTTCATGAAATGCAGTTTTAAAAGTCCTGTCTAAGGTGAATGTCAACCTTAGTCAGTAACAAGACTACACGTGCCACAATCATTCTTCTCTTTTTATTAATTACTAAAATTAAAACTAAAAGCGTTTAGTTAAACTTTACCGTCACCCCAAACACATCAAACGTGCTGTGAGTAGGTAGGGTGAACACCGAGCGCCGTACTAAACGAGATAGGCAAAACAGCTACACGCTAGACGCAGGCCTACCGAGCTTACTGTCTGGTATCTACCACCACCGTACAACGTACATAATTTGGTTCTCACTTTTAACCCCTTTGTTGGTGGAGTGTTCATTGTTCACTGTCGGTCAACGGCTAAGCAAAATATAGTTTTTGTTCAATTTTATGTTTTATAAGATTTTGTTTGTCGAATTTTAGAACCATGCGTAACACAATAAACATTAACGTTCGAAATGTTGAATATGTTTTCTTTCATTTTAAATAAAGTGAAATGTAAGAAAACTTTAAAAGACAACAATAAACCTATTAATATTATAAATGTGAATGTCCTGTTGTTTGTTAGAATTTCACCCGAAAACTACACAACCGATCATCATGAATTTTGACATACATATTCCCGGATGTATCAGAAGTAACATAGGATACTTTTTTATTGTTTTGAAATTATTTTTTACGGAAGATTTAAAAACATTTTGCATAAAAAATCTGAAAATCGATTTTATTTTTTTTTATTGGTTGCTAAGAAACAAATTCAATGAAATTTCCTAATATGGCTACAATGCCAGCGAAGCGGCGGGTAAAAGCTAGTAATCTTATATCTTTGAAAATAACCCCATATCGAGAGTCTATTTTTATTTTTTGTTAATGGTGTCTAAATGTAAGTACAATTCACTGCTTGATAAATAAATAATAATGTAATAAAGTACTTATAACAAAATTAATATATAAAACTCTATGAAGTGTCATTTATTTATACTGTTAGTTGTTATAATGTTTCATTTCTTTATAATGTTATAAAGTATGTTGTTTATTTATAACTAGCTCTTACCCGCGACTTTGTTTTCATTGTAGCCATTAAAAATCCAAAACATCTGATTATCTTATATAATAAAAGAGTGCATTTAAGGGTCTAGAGAGAGAACTACAGAATGGATCGAGGCCGTTTTGGTGTCAATGGATTTCTTATGACTCCTAGATGATAGGAAAAATATGGTATCCCTCGGAAAATTCCTTATAAAGCCGCAAAATGAAAATTAGACCTTATTTAGACCAATATAAGACGTGATTTTGTCGATTTGTTTAATGCTCCAGGTGATCCATATCTTACATTGAAATTTGAAAGCACTGCTGTTTTACAAAGTGTTTTTGTAAACAAAACAGACAATTTATGATAATTGACAGGTAGAAATGAAATCAAGGACACGTAATGTTGCAGTTGTTTTTAAGGCAGTAAAATAAATATTTATTAGCTGATGCTTTAATAAAATTTTGGTTGCTATACTGTAAAGAGAGTTTAATTAATATAGATAATTGAATTCATGTAATAAAACTTACGAATTATTTATACATATGTTTTATTACTATCAACTAATGAGCTTTATGTTTTAAAATATATAAACATAATCTTTTGATTGTAAAATTCTTCCCACCGTAATTTAATCCATTAATTTTTGTTATAACTAGGTCATATAACATCCTTATATTGTTATTTTTCATCATTTTAAGGTCTTGTATGCTTATGATTCTACATCTTTAACATTTGGTTTATTGTTCCCACTGATATAAACAATGGAGTACAAAAATAGAAAATGCGGAACTATGAACTGGAAGAAATAAGTCATGAAATTTGCAATAAGAAATACCAAGAATGAGAAAAGGAGATGGAAATAAAGTGGAAACAAAAGACAGAGAATAAACATTTTGAATAGTGTTTTAGTCAAGGTAAAAAACCTATTATACGATTGACTTAGAGGACAATGCAGAAATACTTAGTACACCTAGGAATGTACTTCTATACCATTGCGTGAAAAATTGAGATCAGAACTTGAAAGCAAGGTTCAATTAGATGCATAAACACTGTGGAAGAGCCCACAGATGGTTATGCATCTAACCATAACCATCTGTGCTATTATCTTGATGCTCAGCGATGGTGGTGGTACCAAAACCTAGTGGGGATGTTAGACTCTGCTTGGATCTAACAAAATTAAACAAGTACGTGAGATGACAAAAATGCCATAGGTTGAAGACACACTTAATCAGACTGGTAAATTTTGAGTGTTTAAAAATAAGATACAAATTTCAAATTCTGGCATATTAAATGGACTCTGAGTCAGAGAAATTATACCAATATGTTAATTGGCCATACTACTGGAATGGAATAAATGGAATTACGGTTAAAAACCTTTAATCATTATATTTTTTTGTAAAGTCTCATAGGCCTACCATATTGTAAAAACATATGATAGTAAACTATTTAAACTTATAAACTACTAATGACATACTAGAGATCGCCTCCTGGTCGAAATTAGACCAAAAGTTTCGTTAATCTGGATCCAAGAAGTTTAAAAACATTTTATAACTTAAACATCTGTTCTTTCTGTTTTAGCAGTTGTTTTTACAACAGCTGTCTAATGATTCAATCAATTCTCCTTCCTCCAAAAGATTAACATTGAAACTTTGAAAGCCTGGGGGACGTAGCCCTGGAGTCCCACGTGAATTAGAATAGAATTCTGCTCATCTACAGGACTATACCTTTCTAAAGGTATGCGCGGATTTTAATTACGATGCACAGGAGCTGAGAAAAAAGGAGAAGAAACATACTTGCCTATTATAGAAGACTAGGAAATCGCCCACTGGTCGAAATTCGACCAAATATTTAGTTGATCTTGAGCTAATTAGTTTTAAATTCTTTTAGATAAAACAAACTGTTCTTCCTGATTTGCTATAATTTGTTATTACAACAGCTGTTTCATGATCACACAATAATTCTACTCCAATAAGATTAACATTGAATCTTTCAAAGCCTGTAAGGCGTAGCCTCGGGGGTCGATGTGAATTAAAATACCATTCTGCTCATCTAGAAGACACTACCTTTCAAACGGTATGCGTGGGTTTCTTTTACGTTGCTCACAAGCTGAGAAAAAAAGGATGAAAAGAAACACGCTTGCCTATTAATATGTAGAAAATAACTGTTCACATTGATAAATAAATGGGAAAATTTTAGTTTTAATACTGTGTTGTCTGTGTATTAATAAATTCTATGACCATTTTCAAACGAGAAAAACAAATTCATGAATAATCATCGTGAAAATTACCTGTCATTTTTTACGGGCTGTTTGCTATTTTTTTTTTATATTTAAAATCCGCTAATACTGGAAATTTTCATTTCACTTGTTTCTTAGCAACCAATAAATAAGATCAAATCGATTTTCAGTTTTTTATACAATTCTTTTTGAATCTTTCTTAAAAGATAATTCTTTTAAAAGAAGTATCCTTATGTTACTTCTGATACCTCAAAGAATATGCGTGCACAGTTTCAGTACCGTGTCATCGGTTGAGTAGTTTTCACGCTTAAGTCTAAAAAACAACCTCACATTCACATTTATAATATTATTAGGAAGTTAAGTAGGATGTTTTTTTATTATGTTTGTATATAATTTGTTGTTTATAAATTGTTTTCAAATATAATTTAGCATTTATCAATACATACCCAATAATATGGATAGTTGCAACTTTCAATAATCTTCACTTAATGTTCATGAGATAAGTTACTAAACTGGGGTAGTTTTATTTCAATTAAATTTTTACAAAGTATGGGGTGGATTTTTCTTTTTCACATGGATTAAAAAGTCGTTTACCGATGTAATTTTTATGGGATGTAACCATAACACCAACGGGGCCAACGACCACCCTAACCCAACGGGTTTTAAATAAATACTAAAGTAACATTTAACAATTATTATTATTAATACGTTACAATTATTAAAACATTTCTTTTGACTTTTAATAAAAAGAAAAAAACAGCCTCCAGTAATTTTTGTAGCAACCTCTGTAAATGAGCTTTCAGAGGGGAAAGGAAAGAATTAAAGGAAGGAAGGGAGACAAATGACCTTCAGTGTCCACCTAGTATTTGCATCCATTACCGGACCACGCACACACAGTGCACACTTTTACGATCACACGATCAGTCAAAACAAAAATAGTCTCAGAATAGTGGCAGTTTGTTATGAAATTAACCTGATACCTTTATGTATTTAAAGGGCATGGACCCCTTATTGATGAATTCAGTTCAGATAAGGACTATTACTTCCTAGTAAAAAAAGAAAAAAAAACTCAGGTGATTTGTAATCAACTTATATTCGTGGTTTAGGCCTTGCGATCAACGACTATTATGTGACTAAGAAAATTAAATTTAAGTCCTAGCCATTTTTAATCCACAGAAAAGCCAATCACAATATAAAAAGTATACTCACTAAAAATCAAACAAAAATTACATAGAAAATGTAAAACTAAATGTTTTAGAAAGAGAACATTTTTAATTGTGGAAACGAAAAATGAATCATTCCGACAAGAGACGAAGTGAGAAGAGGGATGAATACAAGTGTCCTCAAGTATCTGCATCTATTACTGGACACCACGCTCACAAAACATGCATACTTCTGGTGACGTGTTCGTCCTTTTCACACTACACACTCACACTCACACACAAACACACCCTCACACCCCAGCCGGGACGGGATAAGACGAGGCAAGTCTAATAACGGCAGAGTGGATCCTGAGAAGTATTAGTCTCCTTCAGATCTCATCTTATCCTCGTCCTTTGCATATCCGATTGCTTCAGTCGACAATACTTCAGTCCGTCTGTGAGAAAAAGAGAGACTGCCGGCTGATATTTATCGAAAATCAATCTTTTTGTCTGCGCTGGTGTTTACAGACGATTGAGGTTTATCTCAATATTTTTTTTTATTTATTTAACATCACTAATTGTATGTATATACTTATTTTTTAACCATATATAATAACTAACTGTTGAAAATGATTTGAAGTCTAAACATGTTGGGCGTTAAAAAAGAAACCATCCAAAGGGTATGTATACTCATGTTTTCCTATGACGTTGAACGAACAATGTTTTTGGATTCTAGGGACTTCAAAACGAAATAGTAACATAGTCCCGAGCTTAGGTGTTACTATGACTAATACAGTAATAGCGTATATTCACCAAAGGAAATTTACTCAAATAAATTTTTATTTAAGTCATCTGAGACAAAATATGATAGCAAATAATTTTTTTAAGAAACTTGTTCATAATAATAATATCTTTTCAGTGTAATACGGTTATTAAATACATTAATTTACATTTTTTGCAAGTTGAAACAACATTTAACATTTTAAAGTTATTCCTACCATATACAAATATTTTTTACTTTATAACCATTGTACTCCTATTTTATAGGCATGGGGATGGTCTTAAAAAAAATATTAAACTATAAACATATACTCGAAAAATGTTTTTTTATATACTCTTACATATGTCATTCCATAAACTCTTTATTGAGAATCCGGAATGTTAATAATACGGTAGTAAATATTTTCAATACGAAAAAGTATTTTACAATTTTAATCAACCAGAACTATCTACTTTATGTGTCTTGGAAAGGAAGAAAAAATATCTTAAATTATAATTCAAAGTCTTATATGTCTCTACTTAAAAAAAAATATTTGACTAAACGGCATATAATAACAACAATAATTGTCATAATTTTTAACATAAATAAAAAAATCTGTTTCTCCTGAAGAATTCAACTATTTTACAAAAGGTATTAAAAATAAAATCTTGTTTTTCCTGATTAACATATATTGATCGTTGCGTTTCAGTTTAATTACAATATGCAGTTTTAAGAGGTTGAAGAGAGAAGTGTAAATATATGTTGACGAGGAGCCATTTCGAAATTTTATGATTGCATCTTAAAACTGAAAGCACTGCATTATTTACTCCTTCACTCATCCATAATTTAAGTTTATGACCACAACTTGGTTGCTCGGCTCGATTATTTATGTTCAGACTTGACAGTAAACTAAAGCAATTATTGCTATGGGATGAGTGTGCATTTTACAGTCAGTAAATTTTAGTTTGAATCTAGATCCCTTCTTGCGACTGCTGTGAAGAATGTTTTTATACTATTTACAGATTTAATATTTGAAACTATGAATCTATTTAACAGTGCTTAAACGATATGTGTTTTTTAATTTAAATTTTATTCCCAGTTCTATCTTTTATTGTATATCAGGGGTCCTATACTTTTAAGCGATTAACAATTGAATGTATACGCTTTATTTGATAAATGTCACAGTTGTGTGTATATTTGTTTGATTTTGTTAATTTGTTCATTTGTTGTCAATTCCCAAAGAAATCGTCAAGCCAGTTGTGTGTGTGCCAGCCTTCCTCTCGCTTATATGTCCGTAATTTCTGTTATAAAAATTAACACCCTTTCCTTGAGCTACCTTACGTTATTTACGAAATATATGTATACATTTCAATCTGTAGGATAGTGAATAAAGAAAGTTTAAATCCTAGGGTTTAAATCTTTTTAAAAATAAGATTTTAAGTTTCTATTAAATTTCAATTATTAGAGGGTAGGCAACTTGCACTACCAAATTAAAAATTTTATTCCCAATATACAGTAATTGGTACTTAGTGATATTCCCTCAAGTTACATAGCCGACCAGAGAGAAATATAAAGACCGACGAACAAAATATTTTATGGGATTATTTTTAACAACCTTGATGGCATTTTACCCATTATGTCCGGCAAAGATAAAACTTGTATTTGAATTATCTTTTCAAGCGTATGGCGTGGATTGTTTATGCGTTGAAAAGGTTGGAGAGGGCCATTAAGGCCGTGCGGCAGCCAGTTACGCCAAACGAATCCGCCCAGAGGTCAGGCCAGTCGAGGGTTTTTTTGTCGGCCGCAGCTTACTCACACGCATGCAGTTCCCCTCCCCGCCGCCCCTTTACCACCCCCGTTCTCATCCATGACACGGACAGCTCTAATCACTCCCCTCGCATAACTTTCACTTTTCAAAGGGCTCGGAAAGAGACGGTGGACCGAGGTGGTGTCCCTCGGAAAGAGTGTCCCCCGGTTTGTGGGACCTGTGCTAGCTGGTTCCTTAGGTCTTCGATTACGTACACAAAAATTAATTAAAGCCGTGAAAATAGTTGCTTTTGATACTTAGAACATTGATTATTATCTTTTAAAAGCGTTGTGAAAATTATATTTTTGTCCAGTAAAAATTGATTCAAACTCTTATTAAAGTACACTTAAAGTAAACAGGAAATTTGAACCATTGATGTATGAAATTAACCGACTGAATTTATTCTATATTACTCATGATTAGTTATATTGTTTATTTATACATAGTATAACCGTTGCCAATTAATGTAAAAAATAAGACATTCATTTGATTTTATAACATTTATTGCAGAAAAGGAAAATTTCATCACTGGTAAAATATTGGAACATTGAAAAATCTATTAATAATACTAAATGTAACCTAATGCTTGTGGTAATATTATGTAATTCATTCACAATATCACCGGTAAATATTATTGCTAGTCTGCCTGGCAAGAATTTACTTAGGCCTAACTTCTTGCCTACCCTTATAAGTTAAAACTCAAAACATAATTTTTTAGGTTAACCTAGAGGGCAAAACGACATTTGATAAATACAGTTAAACAAAACTATTTGATTTTGGACGGAATGACATATAGTTATTATTAGCACAAGCGTTTTCGTAATTTTTAATACATAAAACACTGTTATTAAATTAATCAAAACAAAGTTTAAATAAACTAATTTATGTATTATCTATTAATATACTTATTTAATACGCTAAGGGTTTTTTTGTTATTGGGACTCCACCACATAAACATAAGTGAATGACTGAATTTATTCTATAAAAAACGTTATTTTCTAAATAATTTATTATAGGCCTAATGTGGCAAAACGTTGTCTGCATACATGTTAAAAATGAAACTCAGCCATTTGGTTAACCAAAACCACATGAAACATAAAAAACGATTCAGGCTGTGTATTTCATGTTACAATTATTTTTGTTTCCTCGTTTTATTTTGATTCACTGCTTCTTATGAGCAGCTAATATGTATTCAGCTTTACGTGCTTTCAGTTCCCTAACAATCCTGCTGTCCACTATTTCTGGAAGCATACACTCTTTGTAAAACCGCACCTGACCAGGAAGGACTTTGTCCTCCCAAAACTCTTCGTCAATGAAAATACGTAGACTACAATAAATAGTTCTCCTCTCTTTGAGTACACCACAAAGTCGCACTTTCGTATTTTGCATATATTTATTTCTCCCTGAATTTGGTAATAATAGTGATAACAGTTTGGTAGTAATAGTTCGCTTTTTAGGCGAAGCTTGCCACTCTCGATTTCCAAACTAAGGTTTTTTTTTTTTTTAGCTTCCTCGCCTAAAGCGTTCTCTTTTACTGAGGCTAGACATTTTATTTCAATTATTCCATCTGTTGAAATTAACCGTCAGGACTAGCGCCAAGGAAGGGGTTTTCGATGTCAACAAATAAGCCACATTTTTCAACCGTCTGGTTGGTTTTCTTTTCGTACATTTCTCTTACCGTTTCTTCCATATCCCTTCCAAATAAAACTCCATCCGACCTAATTGGACGTGGGAACAGAATTTATTTAACCAGATTGTGGCATGAAGTGTGGGGTAATCGTTTTTGCCACAATGCCGAACTTGGATGCAGTCATTCTATTCAGACGTTTAAGATGCCAAATCCATTATATAATGTATATATCCAGTAGCCTATGAATAGCAATAACTGTAAAAATCATTACCAACTGATTCCTTATATATAAAAAAGAAAAAATGTCATGAAAATATAAGTTCTAAAAATTTTTCGCTAAGCCGCCATTTTGTTTTCACGCTTATTGATTTTTATACGCTCTCGACCGCCGATCAAGATCAAGACGCTCGCGACTGCCAACGGCTGCAATAACCAGGGTCGCCGAGAGAATTTTTGTGGCCCGGGGTAGAGTTCCGGTGTGAGGCCCCCCGGCCCCGCTCGGTCCATCCCTGGCTTGCCTTCTGTGGCCGAACCAGATACAATATACACATTTATATTTTCATTTCTTCGAATACTTATCTTGTGTTGGGGCTCAGCCCCCCCCCCCCCCCCAGACCAAAAGGAGTCATACTAAAATTGGCATCCAGCTGTCGTGATTTAGTGTAAAAATGAAAGGTTTTTTAAAACTATTTTATAACCGATACTTTAACCTATTACCATAGAAAAACTAACCAGGTACCTGACCTATTACGATAAACTATTAATATTTTTATGATAACCTATTATTACTTAGTAATAGGTTACAAATAACAATAACCTATTACTTTTCGATAAATCTTCGGCAAGGTTTTTATCAGTTGTTGCACGAATCTTGTCAGAATCAACGCTTGAACTTATCAACCTCTTATGAAATTCACTCTTTACCCTGGACTTCATACTCATTTTTTACGTCGCTTAAACCGTGCCATTTACAAATATTTAACCCTTCCCGGGCTACATTAAATCACGGGCTGAGACGGAATTATTTTAAGCAAAAGTTCAAAACATATTGTGATTTTTTTGTCATCAATTTATTCCAAATAATTCATACGTTATAAAAACCCCGTTTTCAGTGGTGAAACAATTTGTTTGCACATGTTATAAAGAAAAGAAAATTTGAGATTGAGACTGACTGCTGTGAGACAGTAAAGGACACAAATATACAAAGTACCTCCAGCCTCTATCTCTCTAATTTTGGCGACAACTGTAACGGTGCCTGTTAGGGGGGTGCAGGTGGTTTCCAAAAACTGTATTGTGAATGCAATGAGTCATGCTGGACAAAGCAAGTTGGCTGGACCCGTCAGACGGTCGGACTGATGGGTTACACTCTTGTTTCCTTATTTTGCCCTCTTAGCCCTTTAGCCGCTAGGTGATGATGAGGTGATGAAGACTTTTTAAAATTTAGTACCATACTTAAAATAAAGTAGTTTTTCTATGGTGTTAATGACTTCATAAGGCCATAAATCAAGTAAATTTTTGCTATAGGGTTATCGCCTCTATTGGAGCACTAGCTCCAATAATAATTAGAACTAGAGATCGCCTCCTGATCGAAATTCGATCAAAATTTCAGTTGATCTGGACCCAAGAAGCTTAAAAACATTTTAGAACTAAAACATCTGTTCTTCCTAATTTTCTAGCAGTTGTTTTTACAGCAGCTGTCTACTGATTCATTCATTTCTCTTTTCTCCATAAGATTAACATTGGAACTTTGAAAGCCTGTGGGGCGTAGCCCTGGAGTCCGATGTGAATTAGAATGTGATTCTGCTCATCTACAGGAATATACCTTTCTAACGGTAACCTCGGATTTCTTCTACGATGTACACGAGCTGAGAAAAAAGGAGAAAATGAAACATGCTTGCGTATTTAGATTATAGGTGTTTCTAATAAAAATGAAACAGCTGGATTTTTATTAATTCACAATTCTTGGATATTACCTACACCTGCTAAGATAAAGCCGGAGCGCTCTGACGTCAAATGCCTTGTGACGTAACCTAAAAGGCAATGTCAAAACAATAGTTTGTTTTTGTTTACATGGGCTGTTTTCCGTAAACTTCATTAAAATATTCTCGTGTTTTGTTTTAAAAATTTGTAATGTATGGTGTTTTAAAACTGATTTTTCATTCAATAACAATTTTGTTCATAAATGTGGTTATTTCATATTGACTCGAAGTTCAATTTAAATATCTGAGTGTTTTGAATAGTTTTGTGTGTTGTATTACGACCATGCTAAACAATTTTTACTTTGGAAGATTAGAAAGATTGTACTGACAACAATGATGAAGAAAGAGGCGGATTTAATTTACCTAATAATCAGAAAGTACCTTCTAGATGGTTGGGCTAAACGTTAAACATCAATTATATCAACGAAGCCATGGGTGCCTGCTAGCAACTTTTCTTTGAAAAATTCATGAAACTATCATGGGTACCGAGATTGAGCGTGTGAAGATTCATTTCCAGCCTACTCATGAAAATTAATTTAAAGCATCAGGATCTGATTTATAAATTTTAATGAACACACTACAATCAATTATGTTGCTGTGAAGAATTAAGATTATACGCCAATAACCTAACTCAGAAGTGACGAAAAGACAACAACAGACATTTTTCAATCCAAGCAGCACAATTTTTAATTGTATTACTATGTTTCATTCATTATAACGAATAGCCTACCAGTTAATATGTTATTTTCAAATAAAATGTTTGAATCGTTGTGGTTAAATATTTGTACACATTTCATACTCATATTTTAGGAAAGTACCGTGTGTAGGCTAAATAAATAATGGTATTGCCAACAATTTCATTAGAGGCCAAAAATAATAGTTAGGTCTACCGATAGTCAACTATTGAAATTTTTTAATTCCTGTAAAAATTAGTATCACTTTGTGTCCGAAAACTATATTTTAAGAATAAAATTTTTTGAGTTAGACAATTGTTTAAACTTTTTCATGAAGTGAAAGCAAATAATTCATAATATTTAGGACGATAGGTACCTTTTTAATAACCAAATATTAGAAATGAATACATTCCATTGCAGTACATCTCTAGGTAAGTTGTTAGGGTTAGGGTTGAGCGGAAAATGTTTCCGTTTTCGCTATCAGCTGATGCTAAAAGGCAAACAAAAATGGCAGCACTCCGGCTAAAAAGTTCTGTTTAAACTATTATACGAATGTTTCTCATGTCACACGGCCAGCAGTAAAGGGTTGGTGGTGTTGCAAAATTAAAATCGTATGTTAGTTTAAAAAAGCAAAAGTGACGGGTACACTTAACTTTATTTAACCTTTTAATTTATTTCTTGATGAATTATTATTTTTATTTTTCATGCCGAAGCTAATCTCAGGTCCTTAGAATTAATTTTGTGACAATTGTATGGATGATTTTAAAAATACAATAACAAGATTTAATATCTTACATTTATACATATTAAGGCAGTTTAGTTTTTATTTTCATACTGATGAAATTTCTAACACCATACATTGATATTTTGCCATAAGAAAACATCCCTTGGCGACGACGGAAAGGTACTCATCCCTTGGCGGTGGTGACCGAGGACTATTCGCTACCGTCAGAACGAGGGGACACGGTGCGAGAGAGAAAGAATATCTTGCTGTCGGCTCGTGCGCGTCTAAAAGCATGTCGACTGCCCTTTGTGTGAGTAACTGCTAGTGCGCGCTGCGTCAGATTTAATGTGGGCTGAAAATAAAAAGTTTTTTGTACACCATTACGTAAAAAAAATTATTTTTATATAAAACTTTGTGGAATGTTACCTTACTAGTCAAGCTCCAGGGTGTAGCGCAAATTTTAGGCAAATCGCACAAAAGATACCAGAGATAATTTTTTTATTTATTAATATAATAAAAATTTTATTGAAAATCATTAATCTCACCCTTGCGTGTATTTTAAATAAGCGTTTAAGCCAATTCTGAGAAAAATATATTAATCCGTTTCCACGTGGTGTACTTTACAAAATGCCGCTAAAATGCTACTTCAAACGCAAAAATATATGAGATAACGGGGTTATTTTTTCAAAAACAGAATGTTTACCGAATGGTTGAGTGCTAATAAACATAAATCAATAAAAAAATACAAGAAAATTTTTTTGGCCGCACCACCTTAACACTCCCAAAACAGATTAAAACCGTTTTTGCTGGCGTCAAATTTCCTGCACTGCACCGCCGGAAGCGACGCACATTGCTCGATACATTTGACATGGCTTTAAACATTCGAGTCTAGATTGAATTTCCACGCCATTTATTAGCCATATTGATCTCTTCAGGTCACTTACGTTTCCTCTCCACCCCTCCCCCCCCCCCCACCCGCACACTGTTCCCTTGAGGGGAAGTAAGATCATCAGTATGGTAATGTGGGTCTATCTGTTCTCCGTTTGCTACTAATGTCTAAATCCAGCGCACCCTTGTTGGATCCTCTCCGTAACAGTGATTTGAACTTACAGTGCTTCGTTAATACTCTTTCTGTTTCCACCTTGGGCGTTTTAGGAGTTTTGAAGTGTTGCTTAAAAATTTGAACTGACAACAAAGTGACAGAGCGGAGTTTGAAAACGTTTTTTATTTTATAAACATTTATATTATTAATCAAAGTATCAGGGATTCTTATTCAATACTGATTTTGGGTCTGTCTACGCCAGTGGCATTTTTCGACATTTTGGTGGGGAACGGTCTAAATCCCATAGTCTTGTTACTACCTAACATCGACCAGTTGTTAGAAAGCGTCATTAATTAATTAGAATATCATAAAGTCTACCCAGACGGTTTAATACATGCAGGAGTACAAAAGTATAGGGGACCAAAACTGTACGAGAACTTCTTTTGGTATAATGTAATAGCCTAGACACAGCAGACCTGCGTATTCAGAAATGTCCAGTGGAATTTATTATTCTTTATTTTTTCATAAACACGAAGGGACAATTTTTTGTTACCTCTGCTATGTCACGAGGTGTTGTATAAAGTCTAATACCCCCTACTGAAGATACATACAAAATAATATCAAGTTTTGTTTTTAATTTTTTTCATTTTCCTCATAGAGAGCATTTGGCCTTAGTAGATTGGTAGCGTTGTGAGTTATGTAATGTATGTATGTATGTATGTATGTATGTATGTATGTATATCGTATGGCATTAATAGCCAGCCACCAAGTTCAGAAAAATATAAAACATTCTCTGCGGTGCATAGCACCTGCGTCAAAACATTTAAAAACTAAACTAAAAACATAAAGTTATGATCTCTCTTTATAAAGCTAAATCCAGGGCGCTAAGCCATTGCAGCCCAGCATCACTTGCACAATGCAAGTGGGCTCATCAATCCTTCGGGGAAAGCACTCAAAGGGCACTCTTTGACTATGTGAGTCATAGTCTGGAACTCCACTCCACAGCGGCATGACTGGTCTCCTGTCATTCCCCATTTGTATTTCCAATAATTACATATTCCCACATCAGTGCGGAATCGATTGAGAACAGTCTACTGCTTCCGAGGAAGATCCATACCCCTTACTGCTAAGGTTGGGTCAGCAATTAAAAATTGATTCTGGCCTTGGAAAGAGTCCCACGAGGAAGTCCAGTCGGTATGGATGGAAAAGTTTGTCTCCGTCAACTGGGATGCTGTCCGCAGTGGTGGTCTTCGGGACCTCAATCTGCCCATCTCCTGGGGTAGGTAATCATGGATTGGTAGCTGTGGAGCGGATACGATCTTATTATATTCCCTAGTAAGTGCCTTCCTTCGTCTTATTTCAGGTGGAGCGATATTACACAGCACTGGGAGCCAGGGTACAGGTGTTGCCATTAGTGTACCACTTATGGCTCTCATAGTCCTGTTCAGTTGGACGTCGATCTCTCTGACATGGACACTGTTCAGCCACACGGGAGCACAGTACTCTGCGGTTGAGTAAACCAGGGACAAAGCAGTGGTTCGCAGAACTTGTGCATTAGCTCCCCATGAGGAACCAGCAAGTTGATGACAATGTTAGTCCTAGCTCTCACCTTGGCTGCTGTTTAATGCATTAGTTATGTAATTAAACATAAGTTAGTCCTTACTTGTACCGATGTCAACAATAATAGCTTATCATTTTAGGAAAATCCACATAAAAAACTACGACTTGTCATTTTGTTGAGTATTTTACAACTGAGAAAAAAATAGAAAATAATAGTTTCTTAAAAATCATTATTTTAGAGAATTTAGATTATTTAAACTTAAAATTTAAATTGAATTAGGTATTATTATTAGAAAATACATCTCTTTAAGCATGGACACAAATTAGCCCATACGAACTGGAATTGAATTTTTGTGTCTGTTTTGTGTCTATCTACGCCAGAGGCATTTTTTAACGTTTTGACGGGGAACGTTTTGGGGGGGGGGGAACCCCAGTCTTGTTACTATCTAACATCGACCAGTTGTTAGAAAGCATCATTTATTAATAACCCAATGACAAATGGCAACTGGGTCCGGAATCGATCCGTCAAAAAGCTACTAACTTTCCTCAGGATCGACCCAGCAACCTTTGGATTCAAAGGCGAGCACTTCAGCTACCCAGCCAGTTAATTTTAATTTTATTGAATTTTATTTATCAGTTTAATTGAATTTTAATACTGACAGATAACATACATCTTACATCTAACATCTTCTACGTTACTGATTTTCAATTTTAATATATGATATTCGGTATCCATAAAAACATTGGACCGAAAATTATTAAGAATGTTTACATATATTAGGATAAACATAGGAAATTTAAAACTTTAACGAAATGTAGATTATTATTACTACCGTGACACGTAATCTTTAGCACCCAAAAGAACGAAAAGGGATGAAAGAAGGGCGATAAATATCAGCCGGCAGTCTCTCTTTTTCTCACAGACGGACTGAAGTATTGTCGACTGAAGCAATCGGATATGCAAAGGACGAGGATAAGATGAGATCTGAAGGAGACTAATACTTCTCAGGATCCACTCTGCTGTTATTAGACTTTCCTCGTCTTATTTCGGGCCGGCTGGGGTGTGAGGGTGTGAGTTTGTGAGTTTGTGTGTGTGTGTGTGTGTGTGTGTGTGTGTATGTGTGTGTGTGTGTGTGTGTGTGTGTGTATGTGTGTGTGTGTGTGTGTGTGTGTGTGTGTGTGTGTGTGTGTGTGTGTGTGTGTGTGTGTGTGTGTGTGTGTGTGTGTGTGTGTGTGTGTGTGTGTGTGTGTGTGTGTGAGTGTGAGTGTGTAGTGTGAAAAGGACGAATACCTCACCAGCAGTGTGCATGTTTTGTGAGCGTGGTGTCCAGTAATGGATGCAGATACTTGAGGACACTTGTATTCATCCCTCTTCTCACTTCGTCTCTTGTCGGAATGATTTATTTTTCGTTTCCACAATTAATAATGTTCTCTTCCTAAAAAATTTAGTTTCTAAATTTTCTATGTAATTTTTGTTTGATTTTTAGCGAGTATACTCTTTATATTGTGATTGGCTTTTCTGTGGATTAAAAAAAATATAAGTTGATTACAAATCATCTGAGTTTTTTTTAACTAGAAAGTAATAGTCCTTATCTGAACTGGATTCATCAATAAGGGGTCCTTGCCCTTTAAATACACAAAGGTATCAGGTTAATTTCATAACAAACTGCCACTATTCTGAGACTATTTTTGTTTTGACTGTAAAACTCATTTTAAAAATAGATAAAAACGACGATCCACTTCTTTAGGATTTCACTGAAAATGTCAAACTAATTAATAAAAACGCACAAATAATGTAGACTTGTAAATCCTCCATAATTTGTTTAAAATTCAGTTTTCCGACACTGTATAAATTTATATTTGGTAATTATTTCACATGCCAGTAATATTCATTGATGGTAATATTTATTTATTTAAAATTTTAAACGTCTTTATGTAGCTTATAGTAAGTTTTAACGAGCAGACTTCATCAGTTTGTGTTGGACCGCAACAAGGTAGGCCTACACTCGCCCTGAGCTGTACTTCACTCTTGGTTGGGGAGTCGAGGCATACAAATAAATCAATTCATCAAAAAAGTCACGTCCCATAAGAGATTCAAATCGTGAGTCTTGGAGATTGGCTGGCGGACCCTGAATGATAAGTTGCAATTATTTGCGGGGCAAAGAGTCAACATACCCCCTCCCGCTGCCCCCCCCTCACAATTCCTCCTCCAGAGAGCTCAATCTCGCGAGTACGAATCTTAATAGAATCCTCCCCAGGCTAAACAACGAGGCCGAATCCCCTTTCCATCCCTGAAGTGCAATTTGATTCTCTTAAACATTTTAGAGTTATTCATATAAACATTCTGAGTAACGTCTAAATACTCCATGAAGAGGTTTAAACATTTGATTATATTTTACTTGCCCATTTATCCACTGAATATTTTGAAAATCTGCATTTTTATAAATATTCTGTAAAAACTTTAGATCTCTAACTTTTGTAAATAAAAATTGTGATATTTTGAAAGTTTTACCAATTTTGTTTCTGAAAAATACTTTCTTGAGTTATAAGGCCCTATCTGACTTGTTTATGCGTTGCAGTTTTGACTTTCATTGTTTAACAACCATTTCATTAAATATTGTTGATACAAATAAAAACATAACCTAACCTTCCATAGAGCAGTTTTACAGAAACTTCGAACAATGGCTATTCACATTGAACAATACCCCACGTCGCAGCAGACCTGCATACTCAGCGAATTTCCGATGGAATTTTGGATTTTTATTTTTTCCATAAAAAGCCCATAGGAACGAGTATGTAGGTTTGCTGCCTAAGAGTGTTGCTAGACAAACTAAGTTAATCAATAATTGGTGAAGGTAAAAACAAAATTGTATCAACATTTTTCACTTTTTATTTTTTTTTCATAAACCCCATGGGAGTTGGTATCCCGGTTTGCCGCCACATGGGTTTTGTAAGCAAGTATAAGTTAAACCCTATCTCAGTAAATAAGCAAGATACAGGGTTTTGTTGATTTCCCATAAGAATAACATGGGAAACACATTTTTGGATTTTCTCCGTAACCAGTTAAGCCAAGTTAAAAATTCAAAATACTAATTGTGAAAATGAACGAATGGTGTTTTTGGCTTCTGGGACTTCAAAATGAAAAAGTAACATGGTCCCGGGCTTAGTTCTTACCATGGCAACTACCGTAATAACGTATTCCCTATAGGGAAACTCGCTAAAAAGATGAGTGTTATGTGCGTGGGCTATACCTTGGGCTTTTGGTAACGTTACAGAAGAAAAGGTTTCTACACTTATATTAGTGAGCTGAAATTTTACTGAATATTTATAAAACATATTTTATTAATTGTGTAGGGGGCCTAATGTTTCAAAATGTTCGGTGTTCAATGATTAAATAATGCAAAATCAACAGCTTAAAACTCTCCGACGGACACTCTGTATATGGTTCTTTCGTTCTTTGAAAAATTTACCAAAATACCAGTTTATGAGAGTAAATATAAAAAATAATTACAGTAACAGATTAAAAGGAATTCCCTTTATATTAATTTTATTTAAGTTTATGAATGCGTGTGAACAACGTATTTTGTGGGGTTGTTATTAGATATTTTCTTATGTAGCATATGCTACATTTTAGCAAGGTTAGTTTATTGAAAAATTCCTTAGGCTTTTAACAACATTCTTTTCTAACCACCTTCTGTGTTTCATATGTCATTTTGAGGCCATGACGCACAATCTACCGGTTGAGTCAAACCCTGTATACCTTCAAAAAATTGCTCAAATCAATGATTCTCTTAGACTGCTAGTAAAGGGGCTTTGAGTTTATCGCAGATGGGTGAGAATTATTTAACTACGCATATCAAAGTTAAATTGTTGTTTTACATTGATTTGTGTTTTTTAACATTTATTATTTTTTCACATACAAATTGCATTATTGTAATTTTTTCTTACAAACAATATGACTTATAGCCATTAGTATGGCTTTTGGAAAAAACTCATAGCTTATACTATAATACGAGGAGTGTCTGAAGGGATGTGTGTTCTACGATCTCAAAATCCGGCGGGTAGATTTCGCTTCAACTTTGAATTTAAGGAGGTTTTGGTCGAAAAATAAGTTTAGAAACAGCCTCAACCCCAGAAAAAATCAATTATTGCCTAAAATTAAGTTTAAAAATAGTATTTTTTAACATCGTTCATAAGGGTTGCTATTTTGGTAACGAAATAACAACTAAAAGTAAACAAAAATAAAGGTACATTAATTTTAAGCAGTTTTCTTTTTAACAGCAGTAACTGTGAAGAGATTGGTGTAAATTTAATACCATGTAATTTGTGTAGGCCTACATTAATACTATTTAAATGCTTTAAATTTAAATGCTTGAATACAATGACACTATAACGAAAGTGAATTAAAAACAACGAGCAAGGTCCGGTTAACCTGGTACTTTCATAGAGATCATTTAACTCAGCACTCTGAGTAGTTTTTGTATTAAACATTTAATTCACAAACATGTTTACTAAATAGTATAACTAAAAAAGATAGGCTAGTCCGATAAACCCGGATGATAATAATGAGTTACTTAATGACTTGCCCTATTACAGTTCATGAAATCATTCCACTTGACAGCTGTGAAGTTTATCTGTATTTATATTGTAGAACCAGTCGGTTTAGTCTAGTTCTAAAGGCACAATCTGCTTTATATTCACATTTATATCATTGGTCTGAAGAATTAAAAAAAGAAAAAAAAGGAAATGGAAATTAGGTATTATTCTTAAATTAATTAATGGAAATTGAATTTTAGTTGGTAATCAATATAGGAGAAGGAGTCTGCAAACTGACTTCTGTTTTAACCCTTTTTTACGGAACAAAAATTTATACAAAAAACCTTTATGAAGCAGTCACGTATTTTTCCTACATCATACTTATTAATTTCATGTAATTAATGCTCTTTTAATTTTAACTATTAATTCTTTACAAAAAATGCTATAGCCTTTTTTACCCGGATTACAAGAAGACTACAACTTAACCTTATCAACAAAAGAAAAAAATGAATCTCTCCTTGGAAATAGTGTCAGATCGGAAATGCAATATTCTAATGGCAAACGGATCACAAGCTGAAATTCCTGTCAGGGCTGACGTTCAGGGGGTGGTTTAGGAGGGGAAGGGTGCAGGGCTCGAGAGAGGATAGGGAAGATAAAATGTAATACCAAGTGCTTTTAAGAGGAAGACAGAGAGAACGATAGTGTGGGGAATTGCTTTTGAGCGACAAGGACGGAGCTATGCAATAGGAATTGGTTCTTATGCAAAGACGGGGAATCAAAGTGATCCCCGACCAAATCCTTATCGCGTTCCACTGCTTGGATTGGTGTGAGTTGTGTGAGAGTGTAAGGGTGTGGAGGGAACGTTTATTTATGAAGCTTTTTATGTTAAAAACACATACCATAGTTTGCAATACAACACAACACCTTTACAACACTTGTTTAAAGTATTAATTAAGTTAATTAGGTATTAATTACAAAATACCTTTTAAAATAAAAATTAACTTTGATTTATTACTGTTCGTTGAAGAATGTGAAAGTTCATTATCACCAATTCTACGAGTATTTCAATGTAAATGGCTAAAACGCAAGATATTGTGAAGACTAGCTTCACTATGTTTGGGAGAAGCCGGGGATATAAGTCAAACCAAGTCAAACATCAGGCAATGTGTAGAGTTTTACATATTAGGTTATGTGAGATAAAATGTAATCGTTATTTTGGTCTTTGAGTACTGAAAAATAACACATAGTAACCGATAATACTAGAGAATGATGTGACATTACAGGCTGCTCATTACATCATAGAGTGTTATGTGAATTACCATTAAACCTTAAAACCTTAAACATAGTGCTCAATGCAAACTTGGTATCTCACTACTATCAAGGAGGAAAAAGTCATTTGTTTTACTCTTCCAACCACAAAAAATACGTAAAATATTAAGCTTTGAAACAACCACTTTAAGACTTTAATGGACATAAAGAAAGTCTCGTGTATTTACCCGGGCGAAGCTCAAAACAAAGAACGTATACAATAGGGGAAAAGCGAAGGGGTGGCCGTAAGAAAGGGAAAAATCTCTTTAAAGAAATTTCATCATCCACGCTGAATAAGATTGTTCTATTATGCCTCACAATGCTCTGTTATTATTGCGTTCTTTGTGAAAAGAGATTTTTTAATCGGGAGGGAAAGAAAATAAGGAACCCCTAATTACCGAAAGAAAAACGGGTGATCTGTTTGAAAATAATTAGCGGAGTTTTTACAGCCTGTTCCGGGGTCGGGGCATTATGGAATTAAAACTTCGGAAACGCTGACAAAGCAGGGTAGTAATCCATTTTCATTATGGATATAAAAACCGATTAATGTTACGGAAATTCAGCATCAGATGAAATTTATTTGGGACTCATTTTCATCCACACCGAATAATATTCAATAACGGTTTTACAAACGAAGATATGGTTGGAACAATATTACTTTTATTTACTTTTATTAGAAGAGGAATTATATAAATTTTTAAATAAAAACTAGTTTATTTCTAAATGTCTAATATAGCAATAAAAGTAACATTTACCAAATTCAGATTGAGGTCAGTATTTCCGATTAACTTCCTTTTTAATTTTCTTTTCTCTTAAAACCCTATTTTTGGATTCGTAAGTTCAAATTTGAATGGTGAAACTGAAATTTTTTACTATTTGTGATTTGACGTGTGATTTAGGGATAGGTATCAAATCTGGCTACTCCAGAGATAAAATATAAAAGGTTTGTTAATGTTTCAATTTTTTAGCTTATTTTTCATTGCTTTTCATTGAGTTTCCATTTTGTACAAAAATATTTGTTCATTTCCCTAAGTGTTTTTCTTTATACAAGAACCTGGATTTATTTTCTAAGGAGGCCTAATAATAAACAATTAATGATTTTTAAGTTTGCGTAAGTCATGATTTTGCAAATACATGGTGAATTTGCTGTGAATTAGTTTTTTTACTGGTCTGACTTAACATCAATCTTTATTTATTTCAACCATGCTCCTATAGTTTTATTCTTATTTAAGCATGGCATTTAAGTTTACAATTGTTTAAGTAAACTTTTGCCTAAATTCAGAAATCTTTTAGACATTTTTTAAATTTTACTAGCCTAATAGGGGTGTTTTACAAGAATGTGAATTATAGGCACGTAGGCTATTTAATGTTTCTATTTATCTTGTTGACTGGAGAAAAGCAAAATTAATTTATTTAGCCAAGTTACTATTCACCCCAAATTGTAAAATGAATATAAACAGTCATATTTTATTTATTTATTTTATTTTTATTTATTTTTTGCCAATACATTTATTTAAAAAAATGTTTTATTAGTGGTTTGTGTAGAGAAGACCAAGGCCGGAAAATGAACTAGCTTTGAAAATATAAACTTGAAAAATAAAGTGAATACGGGAGTCAAAAGGTAGAAAAGTGTTTCTATTCACCCCTATTTTACTGTATCTGGCTAGCCTACTCAAGAACTAAAATATGAAAGGTTTGTTAATTTTCATTGCTTTTCATCGAGTTTCCAAAGGTCAAATAAATAAGGAGTATGGTAATTTAAGGATAATTAATTTTAAGGTATAACTTAAGGAGTATGGTAGTCGGCAATTAAATTTCTTAGAAAATTTGATAATCAACATCATTAGTAAATTACATAAAAAAATATTATTCAGAAATTGGTATTGTTAGGTTATTCTAAATTTATTTTTACCTCTTTATTTCAGTACCGGTTTTACATAGTCTTGATCGTTGTTTTTAATTCATTTATCTGCACTTTCACACTTCACGACACGACAACGACACAACGATATCGGCGAGTACCAAAATCAATGTTACCTTATGTACCGTTTTTACACTCGACGATAAACTGAAAAATGTCGTGTCGTAGTTGTCCTATGGTGCATCCGGTGGTGTCGTCATCTTAAGGTGCCGATTTGCTGGTGTCAGGTCGTTGCTGAGTTGTCGTATTCCCGGCCAGTCGAATTTTTTAATTGCCATACACTAATAGGTTATTAATTGAACTTTAAAACAATGTCAACTGATGGATATTATTTGAATAGAAATGTTTTTCAATTTTTGATGTGGGCGATATGTTTTTAAAAATGGGTTGGCTTAGTTTAATTTAAAAACGTTTTACTTTAGTACATATAAATGAAAAAGCTTTGAAGAAAAGAACACTCTTATTTGAAATTAAATTAAAAGTTTGTAAAAACAATATTTCCATGTTTTACGTTTCTAATATATATTTTAAAAGTAAAACTGTGTTAGGACTTAAAAAACAGTCCAGAAAAATTTTTGGTCAAAAGGTAATTCATACCAAAGATCTACTTCACCCGTGAATAGACTGTATGTTGGAATACATAAAACTCACTTGATTGTGTTACGGTAAGGGAAGGGGCTTCTATAGTATTTTCCTCTGGTAAATAATAAAAATGATTCAAATGTAAACATTGTATAGTTAAATAATAATTATAAGAGAGCTAATATTAATTGCGTTCCAAAGCTTATTTTTTCATAATTTGAAAACAATTAAATGAGAATCGATCGATCCCTAAACACTTGGTTTTAACCCACATCCCACCACAGCATTCACAGATACGTTGTAACCCCAATATCACACGGTATATCATTTTCAAATCCATAAAGATATAGAGATCGTGAGCCCGCCCGGCCGAAGACAGCCGAACACGGCCGATGTGTCCCGACGATATGCATATTCCGGCCGACCGGCGCGCGGCGACTGTTTAACATAAATCCTCGAGTTATTATTGGCGTACTCGTGCCTGATCTTTACCGTTTGTGGAATTTATTCCACAGCGCCAAGATACGGTCTCGGTTCTGTGGCGAGCGCATCTTTAATAGCGACAATCTTTTGTTTGTCGGGTTATTTATAATTTGGTTCACGGGTCCCCCTGCGAGAGGGCGACCTCTGCCGTCGTCCCGCATAAAATACACTGCAGATTCACGCGGACCGCTGCCGGCGCGGCGGCGGAGCCACCGGGATATGACGATGTGTTCATCGCGGAAACATCGTTGGAGAAGCACGCATTCAAAAACACTGCTAAACGAATTAGACTTGATTAATGTCCCATTTTTTACTAGGCAAAACGAAAATTTGTAATTACCAATTTAAGGTATTACCAAGATGTGAAATCATAAAATATACTATGATTCATTCGTTTTCCTATGAATAGAAAATTTAGCACTTAGATTTTCATTCGCATTGTTCTATTTGGCACTATTTTAAGGTTGCATATAAAAAGTGTATAGTAGAGTAATGATGAGGTGTATCAGCTTTATTACTAACAAAGATCGCTGATTCATTTATTCAGGATCATTAATTGGTTACATGGCGTTAGCGGCGAGAAGCGATAGTGGCGAACCTCAGGTAGAAAAAGGCTCAAATGCTATTTGCGGGGAATTCCTCCCTTCGGCAGGGAGACCCTCTCCTGTGCGGCTCTTAGTAAAAGACCTCACGGATGACTCTGTCCTATTATACACTCTCATTTCCTTGGCTTATGCATTTATTCGCTTATAAATATAAGACACTGTGAATGATAATTCAAATGAAACGCATGTAGTCTTATTGTTACAAGTCAATAAATACATTATATTTAATAAACTATGTTAATAAATTTTGTTTAATTACCGTTGACTTATGTGAGAAGGATTCACTGTTAGTGCCAGCCAGGATAGCGTGCCCACTTTAAGTGCCTCAAAATTGAGGTGGGCCTGCCACGAATTAACGCATATGGTTTGCCAAACCTATAATGTCGTCGTGGAATAGCCTCTGGATCACCTAATATAAATCAAAAGGTTTAAATTACCTGGATTGTCGCCAAGTGATCCTGTGAAATGGTTGTAACTACCATTGGTTTCGAACCTCTATAGGGTTCATTTTCAAGTTAATAAAAACATCAAGCGCCAATATCTTGTTCACAAAAACATGGAACAATCGTCATAGTTCGGTAAAAAAAGCACAAAACACAACACACACGACACGAAGACATTAATTTTGTCTTCGTTAAAATTAATGTCTTCGTGTCGTGTGTGTTGTGTTTTTTTACCGAACTATGACGATTGTTCCATGTTTTTGTGAACAAGATATTGGCGCTTGATGTTTTTATTAACTTGAAAATGAACCCTATAGAGGTTCGAAACCAATGGTAGTTACAACCATTTCACAGGATCACTTGGCGACAATCCAGGTAATTTAAACCTTTTGATCTATAATGTCGTCCACAGGGGCCAAGACCCACGGACGCCATTAACCGACGCGAATTTAAATCGCATTCGGTTTTTCGGCCTGATCCGACAGTAAAATTATATTCTACCTAACACCTCTGCTGATTACAACATTCACAAGTGTGCTCGGCAACTATTAGGCCTAAGTCGTGATAACTAAGTCTTGGTAAACAACAGAATCTCTAATACTTGTTTGGTGAAAACTAGCCTGTATGATAAAAAATTTCTTTTTTTCAAAGGCCCGCAGAATACAGCTTATGCGGTTGAGACAGGAGGGTCTTCCTAGGCCTACCGAAGGGAGGAATTCCCCGCAAATCCCATTTCACCCTTTTCTACCTGAGGTTCGTTTTATCGCCACTCGCCGCTAGCGAGTAATGCTCATAAATTAATAACTCAAAGAATAAAAGCCGCTGGGTCAAGTTTCAAACCATCAAATAGCTTTTAGCGAATTAGGGAATACGCTATTACGATAGTAGCCATGGTAAGACCTATGCCCGGGACCATGTTACTTTTTCATTTTGAGGTCCCCAGAAGCCAAAAACACCGTTCGTTCATCTTCATTTATATGTATATATATATATATCAGAAATCAGAAATCAGAAATCAGAAATTCTTTATTGCCGTGGATACAATGGTTGTACATGGCATGAGTCAATTACAGAAAAACAACTTAAAAATACATTCTAATAACAAACAAACAATTAACTAATTAATGATAATAATACAATCAAAATATTTACAATTGTTTATCTGGAATCATTGTTTATATAGTCCAAGACACTATAGAATTCCTTTTGAACCAAGAACTTTCTCAAACCATGCCTAAATTTTTGTTTGTCGGCTTCAGCTTTTAACATAGGAGGAAGGGATCGGAACAAACGAAGGCAGGTGGAGTAGGATTGATTCTGATGGAATGTGGTCCTGGATTTGGGATATGAAAGGTTACTATTGTTTCTTAGGTTGTAATTGTGGAGAGGAAGGTCTCTGGCTTCGAATAGGTGTAAATTCGTCTTTAGAAAAGTCAACGATTCTAAAATGAAAATGGAGGGAAATGTTAAAATATCATTACTTCTAAATACTGATCTGCAGGACTGTCGATGATTGAGACCAAAAATAATTCGAATGGCTCTCTTTTGAATCTTGAACAGTGTTTTTGTCCTGAAATTTTCACCTCCCCATATTGGGACACAGTAGGTTAAATGGGGGTAGAAACAACCATAATAGGTAGCGAGAAGAAGACGTTTGTTGTTAAAATGTGAAAGTCTACGGAGTAAAAATATGCTACTACTTAATTTTTTACAAATTTGATCAATATGAGATGAAAAATTCAAGTTGTTATCCAAAACTACTCCAAGATATGTGACACTTAACTGAGGACTAAGCTCAGATTCAGAAAGCAATAGAGAAAGTGGTTCAGAAGTATTGGAAGGACACTCCCTCAAGCAGAAGTCGAGTAATGAGGTTTTTTGTGTATTTACATGAAGGTGGTTTTCAGTTAGCCATTGAAGAACAGAGTTACTCTGGACAAAAGTGTCAATCTCCAGTTGAGATCGCTTGGGACTAGAAACCACCAGTGAGGTGTCATCAGCAAACAAATATAATTTAGAGAATGGAATGGATAAAGGTAGATCATTTATAAACAAGAGAAACAATGCAGGCCCAAGCACAGACCCTTGCGGCACACCTGATTTTACAATTTGCTCATCGGAAGTATGTTTCCTTAAGTAACCTTTTGAGTCAAGGTAAGGAACTTCAACTACTTGACTTCGCTGGTTGAGGTAGGAAGATATCCATCTAAGTGGCACACCTCTGATACCAAGTCGTTCCAGCTTGGTCAAAAGAAGCGAGTGATCAACTACATCAAAGGCCTTTGTGAGGTCCAAAAATAACCCAGAGACTTGGCGTTTCTCGTCCAATGAATTGCAAATCTCGGTTACCAGGTTATATACAGCATTCAATGTAGATAATCCAGATCTAAATCCAAACTGGTTGTTGTGTAGGAGATTGTTTCTTTCTATAAATCCATTTAGTCTCTTTAAAAATAGTTTCTCAAGTACCTTGGAAAAAGATGATAAGATTGCAATTGGCCTATAATTATTACAGTCATGTTTGCTGCCTTTCTTTTTAAATATAGGTTTCACCGTAGAAAGTTTTAATACAGATGGAAATTTCCCAGCCTCAAACGAAGTGTTTGTAAGGTGTACTATTGGACCAGCAAGTTCATTGGCACAATCCTTTAACAGTCTGGAGGATACTTCGTCCTTTCCAGAAGAAAACCCAGATTTGAGAGAGTTAAGCACTTCTACAACCTCTTTGTAATCGGTAGGAGCAAGAAATATAGAATGCTGCACATTCTCTGAGTATGAGATCAAGTTTGGTTTTGGTGAATTGTAATTGTTTCCAAGTGAGTCAGAAATGTTGGCAAAGAAGGAGTTAAATGAGTTGGCCACTAGCTTTGGAGAATCAACAAGTTTATCTTCAGGATCAAGGACTGACAGATTAGTGGACGTCTTGTGTGTTTTTGTAGGTCGGAGATCGTTGACTAAACTCCAGACAGTTTTTTGGATGTTGGTGGAGTTTTGAATTTTACCAATAACTAATTCAGCTTTTTTTGAATCTATCAGTTGTTTGTACCTCTTTTTTATTTTAATGTAAGATTTCTTTAAATGGTGGGTAGAGTCAAGATCTTTTGATAATGAGTACATGAATAGCAATTTTTCTCTAACTTGCTTGAGGTTTTCGTCAAGATGGATTTTTGTGAGAGGTTTTTTCTCGTTAATCTTAAATCGTTTCAAAGGAAAAGAAAGTTCCAGATAATATGCAATTGTTGACAAGAAGGAATTAAATTTGGTGTCGATACAGCTTGCCTCAAACAAATCTCGCCAATTTTCTTTGCTCAAAAAATATTTAAATGTAAGGGTATTCACTTCATTAAACCTCCTTCCAATTCTAAATTTGGGCTTTGGTGCTTTTGGCATATTATCTATCAGCTCTCCAAGTTGAGCATGATGGTCCGACAGTGCGGTTATGAGGACTGAAGATGAAAAAAGGTCATGAGGTATGTCAGTAAATATATTATCAATAGTAGATCGTGAACCTTGAAACTCTCTGGTAAATGAAGTAATTGTATCTCTCAGTCCAAAGGAAGACATTAGATTTATTAACAATTTTGCCGAGCGTGTGCCTTTCTTAGAGAGATCAACGTTGAAGTCTCCTGCAACTATATATGTGTAGTTCTTTCTGTCAATGGACTCAATACATGTACGAATACAGTCTAGAAATTCTAGGAGATTTTTTAATCCATTACTAGGTGGCCTGTAGACACAGATAAATATAATATTGGAAAGTGATGATACTACTTTAATTGCAGCAAGTTCACAAATGCCTTCGACACAGAAAGCAGATACATCTATCTCACTCCATAATATGTCGTCTGAAGTTAATATACATACACCACCTTTATCGGATTCCGAACGGCAGTACTTGGCTGCTATTGTGTATCCTGGCATACTGAATGCATCTAACTCAGCTTGACGAAGAAAATGTTCTGATAAACAAAGAATACTTGGCGAGTACAAATCCAAAAGTATCTCAACGTGGTTTGCTTTGGATAGCAAACCCTGTATGTTTTGATGGATTATTCTCAGTTTATGTGAATTATTTGCTACTTGTGTTGAGTTTGCTATATATATATGTGTGTGTGTGTGTGTGTGTGTGTGTGTGTGTGTGTGTGTGTGTGTGTGTGTGTGTGTGTGTGTGTGTGTGTGTGTGTGTGTGTGTGTGTGTGTGTGTGTGTGTGTGTGTGTGTGTGTGTGTGTGTGTGTGTGTGTGTGTGTGTGTGTGTGTGTGTGTGTGTGTGTGTGTCCGTGGTACTGATAACTTTTGAAGGGGGTTTCCGATTTTTATGAAATTTGGTATGAAGGTGTAAGACTAGATCTATTTTCATGAGTTCACGAACCAGCATGATCGGGTTATGGGAACAGGGTTTTATGGGGTTTAAAAGGGGTCAAAAATGGGTTTTTTCATTTTTGGAGCATAATTTTCAAAATTTAACAATTTTAACTGAAACCATTTAAAAGAGCTTAAAAAACAAACAATGTATTATTTTGAAATTTTAACTTAGCTTAACAGGTTACGGAGAAAAGCCAAAAATGTGTTTTCCATGTTAATCTTATGGGAAATCAACAAAACCCTGTATCTCGCTTATTTATGGGAATAACTTGATAAAATTTGGTATATACATTCACTTTGTAGGGTTCAACTGATATTTGCTTACAACACCTAGGCCTATATGGCGGCAAACCTACGTACTCACCCCTTTGGCGTTTATGGGGAAAATGAAAAGAACACCATAACTTGATAATATTTGGTATGTACATTCACTAGGTAGGATTTAACTAATATTTGCTTACAACACCCATATGGCGGCAAACCTACATACTCATCCCCATGGGGTTTTATGGGGAAAATTAAAAAGTGCCGAATATTGATACAGTTTGACATTTACCTAACGTAACTATTACATTTCCTAACAAAACTAACATTTTCTAACAAAATCTTAAGGCAGCAAACCTACATTCCCATTCCTATGGTGTTTATGGGGAAAATACAATATCTCAAGGTCGTTTAGAAATTCGCTGAGTACGCAGGTCTGCTGCGACGGGGGTATTTACTTTTCCTAAGATTGAACCAGTAACTTTCGGATTCAAATACGAGCTCTATTTACCCTCTAAGCTACCCAGTATTTTTTTATAACACATTAAATAAAAATACGTACATTTTATCCATTTTCTTGTAATTATTTTTTATGAATTAGTTTTTATTCGTTTTTATTACGCAATTAAATAAAAATAATAAATGTTGTTTTTCTGTATTCGTATACAAAGATTTAAACCACTTAAATATATTTATGTTTGCCTTTACTTTTGTTTAAAAATGAAATATCAACAAACATAAACTTAAGTTTGTTCATCAAACTGATGTGTAATCTATACTGGGAGCTCACATTCCCTCCTATAAAAGCATAAAATAGCCTTTAGATCTAAAACTAATTGAGTTACGGTATATTTGATTAAAACCCAAATCAATAATTGCTTTTTATCAATTTTATGTTGTAACGTTGATAGGAATTCATTATGCAGTATAATGTTAAACATTTCCAGACTTGTTTCGCACCTGCGATAAACTTAATTTCCTCTGTCAGAGCGAAATTACTGCTCTGTTGTATGAGATTTATGAACCGAGGGTAATCAAAATGGATTTTATGTTCTATCCTGCAGAGGTTCATTTTAATAGGGTTTCATTTCCATGTAACTCATCCATTTAAAAAATACATAACATGACTTCAATTCTCACCGATTTTATTCGGGATAAAATATTAAGATATTGATAGAATCAAACAAATGCTAAAACCTTTATGCATTGTATTATGCACGCATTTAAGCTGCGAGTGAGATGTAAACTCGTGTGAAAATATTTCACGAGTGCAGTAGCTTAAACTTTCAATACAATTGTTGAATACACACCACCAACTTAAGTTTGCTAAAAAACTTTAATAATAATATAAAAAATGCTATAGGTATGATCAAACACATAACCGGGGGAAACTTTTCTAATATAATACCAAAAGGATATTATATAGGATATTGACAAGGTCTATCTCATTAGCGGAAAACAAGAATTTTTTAAACCAAAATAGCCTGATTTCGTTTACAGGTTCATCTGGTCAAAGTTAATTGTATTACTAATTTGGAAATTCGCTGAGTACGCCAGGTCGGCTGCGACGGGTGGTATTTGTAACTCTGTAATAAAGAGATACGAGATACATTATTAAACCAAATTTCCTTTTCATAATGAGCTCTTAAAAAAATATAAAAGCTTTAAAAAAACAGGTTCATGACTAATGAGATCTCAGCATTTGGCGAAATTAGTGCGTTTTAAAAGAAATTACTATTAAGATATTTAGTTAATACTCCGCATCGCTCGCGTTCTGCCTAATTTCTTACTAGTGGCTTGAAGATTTTCATAATACAACCATCACATAGACTACTATTGCAGTCAATCACATTACAAAACCAAAATTAACCAGTCTTAAAGAATGATAATTTAAAATAAATAACTCATTGGGAATTTGCATTTATTCCTCTCTTAAAGGCAGAAACAACATTCTTTATGTAAAACAAAACCGAAATCCCTCAAGAGAAGTTGAGATCAGAAGTCAAGTCTTAGGGGAGGCCGTAGCCCCGAGGGTTACAGAGGAAGGGGGAGGGTTGGGGGTGACGTAATTGTGGTTGAAACTCTTAATTGTCGGTACACAACCGCTGTTGAAACTCATCTGTTTATTTCACTCTCTCCCTCTTTAATTGTAACAGATAGACCTACCTACCGCTTCGTCTCATTGTCTGAGAAGTCTTTAGAGTTAACAAGGTTGAAATGAATATTTAGTGTTTTGTAATGTTGTTAACTTGGGTTCTTACAGTACATACTAAACCACTTTTATATTTTAGCATATGATAAATTAATGACTTATCAAATTCATGACGGGTTTCGTGGAAATTTCACTACAATCAATCTGTTACAGTAATTTTTCCCAAGTATCCTCTGACTTCTTTTAAAATCAAAATAGTCTGAAAAACACACAAATGTAAAAAGTCATATCGTTAAAATAAATAAATAAATAAAGTTGACAGAAAAAAATTAAACAATAACTTTCTTTAAAAATAATTTGTTTTCTTTTAACCCAATTGATGCAATCGTTTGAAATATACTGTTTTAAAATTGACAATTTTTGTAAAAAAGTTCCTATGGATGAATCTTACAATATATATATATATATACATATGGTTCAACAACCATATTGGTTTCTGATGATGTACAACTATTACTAAAATATTAGAACCCTACATATTACTAGGCAAGCATGATTCTTTTCCTCCTTTTTCAGCGGGTGTGCATCGTAGGAGAAATCCTTGCACACCTTTAGAAAGGTCACAGTATCCTAAAGATGAGCAGAATCCCATTATAAATTCATATCGCCCCTCCTGGGCTCTACGCCTGACTTTCAAAGCTTCGATATTAATCTTAAGGGAGGAGGGAAATTGATTGAATTATTAGACAGCGTTCCACTGTAGAAAACGTTCCAGTTATAAAATATTTTAAAATTAATTGGGTCCAGATCAAGTAAAAATGTTTACTTGATCCGAATTTCGATCCGTAGGATCTATAATTTTTCATCTAAATTTTCCAATGTTTAAGCATTAACGTTGGAAAATCCCACATCAGCTGGAGCATGTAGGTTACCGTTTCCGATATGACGGTCGAATTGAGACATGATAGCGGTGGCGTACACGGCGCGGTGAATACATCTCCATAATGAGGGCACGACACGCAGGCGCGCAGGCCACAGCGCAGGTTGATCGGCGCGGCGCATGCGCGCCGTGGCCCCAGATGCGTCACTGACGCAAACCCGCGTGATTTGCTGCCCATTACCCTCGCAAACCGCACGTGGCGAATGGCTAAGTGGCGGTTGGTTAAATATGTGGTAATCACAGTTGGGGATAATTTCTGGATAGACTTTCTCAACGTGAATGGTGGATTTAGAGGATGTAATGGTGAGAGGAAGACGAAGACTTTTTCTCGGTTGTCATCAAATGGTTTGTTTATTTATGTTGGATTTGTTATAAGTCATAGTTAAGACTTTTTTATTCAAGACTGGACTAAAGAATTTTATTATTTAGGTTTTTTAGCCTTCAAAACCAATCGGACTATTTAATAGTAGGTCTCCATAACTTCGTGTTTTAGACCTGCTTGAAAGCAGAAAACAAATGTATAGAGAATTTGAATTTACTGAAGAGATTTTATTAATGTAATTAATTACTTTGGAGGTAAACATTAAGCGAAGGAACGGTACATTTACTGCAGTCTATACGCTATTGCTGGGCTCCTTTGCTGTTTTTATTGCTGACCTTAACACCTTATGTTGATATGACTGGTCTGAGCTAAGGCTATTAACACTTGCAATGTAGTGAAATTATTTGGCTGAAATAAAAGCTTTTAAACAGTAAGAAGAATATTTTCATAGCTATAATAAAAAATCTACACTTTTTACCATTTGGATATACTGATACATAATTTTAAAATATAAACATAAATCATAAAAAATACTCATCGTAAATAAAAATATAAAAAAGTCCTTTACTGCAATTTTTCTGGGCTATACGTAAACTTTTTCCTCCTACATATCTTGAACAAGAAATGCATTCCTAATATTTAACACTTCCCACCACTAACAAATTTAAAAATATATTAATGTTCATAATTTCCGGTTCCTTCTCTCACCCATTTTCAAAAATTCTGACCCATTTCCATTCCATCCCTAACCTATTCATAAGCAATATTTAGACAACCTCTTGGACCAACAGTATTTGCATACTAAAAGCGTTATTAGCATCGATGCACGAAATTGGACTATAATTTTGGAGGGAACGGGGTCTGTTAGAATTAAAAGGCTGGGAGGGGGTGACAGGTGTCGCGTAAAGAGCTGTAGGGATGTCCGCCCCGCACGCACCTCCGCCGTACGTTACAGCATGGTGGCAGGGATGTCTACCGGAGCGCTGGCTGCTGCTGCTCCCATTGTACACCATACACGCACCCTGCCTGTAAACTAGCTGTGGGACGGTCCGAGGAATTAACTGATTTGATGTTTTAGTTTCGGAAGAAACTGAAAAGTAATAACTATGGATTATGTATAGAAATATTTCAGAATGTTATTTTAATTTTGAGCACTGTAACTAGCAGATACAATAGAGTGCTTCCGTAAATAATGTATGGTCAATGAACAGTTAAAATGTTGGTATGGTACTCTATAATTACATAGATTGCTCATACAATCTTGATTCCATCAATTTTCAGTGTTATTGAGCACCTCAACTGTAAATGAAATCTTAATTGAGACACATGGATAGTTCCAAAACTTATAACTGCTAGACAGGGCATATAAGGGAGCCCAATGGCATGACCTGCATAAAGTGCAGTTTTTATTTGGAATATTCGACTTTGTTATACAGAATTATTATACCTTCGCTGGAGTAAAGGTAATTGCTAATCATATAGAGTCAAGCTGTCGGCTTGGAATTTAAGGCTTTACTAAAAATGTTTTGGGGTAAAAGTATTCTATATTGATGAAAATATGGGACATAAGCGAGAAAATTATTTAAAATTACAAACTTTTTGAGGTCCTGAATAAATATCAAAACATTTCACAGCTAACCTGCATACTCGTGAAATTTTGTGTCATGTTTTCGCCAATAAACAGTGTAATATTAATACTGTAGGCCTATATAATATTTTTATTTAGTAATATTCAACACTATGAAGATGGGAATGAGTGTTTAATTTTGCTGCTCTTGGGATGTTGTAAGCAAATGTAGGTCAATAACTATGTGGTAGCAGTATAGTATATCGTATACCTAATTTAGCCAGCCACCAGGTTTTAAGAATAAGAAAATAAATTCTGCGGTGCAGAGCACCTGAGTCGAGTATATGTAAAAAGCTAAACATTGAAATAAAAATTAGTTCTCTCTTTATGGAGCTAACACAGCCTAGATTTTTAAATTGGTCTTGGAAAGGGCCATTTGAATTTTGTCTGGCAGCTGGAATAGCTGAGAGGTGCGTGATAGTTCAGCTGCCAAAGTTGTAGTTCGTTTAGCACCACCCGGGGAGTACGTGCAGCTTTAATGGATTGCTGCGGACGCGAACAACATCACCCCCCCCCCCCCCCCAACCTACGAGGTGAAGGTTCGTTAGCAAATTGTGTCAAGTTCTGGTATTTTGTTATTCTCCCAATAAAGCACCATGGAGGTGAGTGTGTGGTTAATATGAGCAACTATAAGTTTTCCTACATGGTGAGAGTACATACAACATTTTACAAATTAATATTAGTTAATAATCAATATTAAGGTTTGGTTGATTTTCCCTAAAAAACATATAACATACCAAACATATTTTTTAAATATTACCGGTATCAGCTAAAAATTAAAAATATCAAATTGCTTGTTTTTAGCTTTTAAATTATTGTTTCAGTTTGGAATTGTGGAAATTAAGGCCAAACACGCAACAAGAATAGCCTATTTGCGAAACCCCATGAAAATCCTTTTCCATTTTAAAATTTATTTTTAATAAGCTCAACCTGACTAACGTTGTATTTTCTGTGGTAAATTCGTTAGCATGACTGGTTTAATTTGTGTCATGACGGTTTTATGGTCAGTAAAACTACACCTTCATTTTTGAAAAGCATTCTTCAGTTTCGTAATTAGATTAATTTTAGAGTTTTTTTATGAAAGTATAGGAGTATAAAGTATGTAAATCGGTGTAGGTAAACCTCTATTTATTTCAGTGATATTACAATGATCAGGGAGATGATATTATGTCTCAAGGTAACGATGATAATCTAACACTCTAGGTCTGTGCTTTATAGGATAATAACCCCATAATATTATGTACTAGAATGCTGTAGTTTTTAAAGCTACCGACGTGATTTATAATAATATAGAAATATTTAAAGATTCAATATGTGACCTACGTTATTTGAACTTAATTAGAACTGTTGTTAACATCTTATCAACTTTAAAATTAATCATCATTCAATCAATTAATCGTCCTCTATATCTCAATAAATAAAACATATTCATGTAGTCTGCTTTTTAAGAATGTGTGCTTGGTCCATAATGGTGAAATATTATTATTTTTAAGGCGTCCTATTCTTAGCTATCTTATTAATAATTATACCTGCATTAGGCAATCCACATAGGTTAGAACAACAACCATATGGTACAGTATATTTTTTATCACATGAATGTCATTGTCACGATTGTTTACTGCTCATGTATATATTTTGCACCACTTTAAAACCCAAATTTCTACAACTCTAAATAATAGTTTATGCTTAATGATGATAAAGATTAAAATACCCACTATGTGAGGTCCCTGTCTCAAAATAAAGTTATAAATTGTAATATTTTTCTATCCCCTTTACATTCCCCTTAGAGATTAACACTTATGGTATCCACTCAACGAGGCACTTAACCAAACAACACAGAGACTCTCAAGACAAAGGCGGTTGGAGGGTCAGACCCCGGTATTAAGTCATGACCATCAAGGTGTACAGAGTGTTAATAAAGAAGCGAGCAGAACGTGCCCCGGCGTTAATGTTAGGGACAAAGATGCCGCCACGTGTAGCGTAGGCCCTGGCTGCTACTGCCGTGGTAGCCGGGCACAGTCACATATGTAGGCCTACAGGGATGAGGCGCGAACATTGTGTGCAAGGTTACGATAAGAAATGTTAAAAATGTTAAAACATATTATCTTTTCTTACCGTAAAAAAAATTAAAATTTTAACTAATATTGTACTCATACAATGCTGCAATGCCAAATGCCACATGCATGTACCATTCTACATCAAATTTACCTACGTATCATACTCAAGTTGTAACACACTTAATATAATGTATGTAGGCCTGTAAGGCCACTTGTATGTAAGGCCACTTAATATAATGTATGTATGAAGTACGGACACTAAATGCGTTGTCCGTACTTCGGAATAAATGTTGCTAGGACCAAGTTTGGCAATTTAAAGTAGATGGCATAGTTTAAGTCACAATCCCTGCACTTACTTTTTATCGTAATATTTTTTCTTGTAATTTGGGTAACTGAGGAAGTGTTTTTTCAACACTTTCGTTAATATATTTACTATATTTTTATGTTTTTTTCTTCTAAAATCAATTTAGCTATACAGCTCAAATTTTTAACAATTTTTTCATGTTTCGGAAGAATTATTGTGAAGCTCATAAATTGGTCCAGGATCCAGCCATTACTGAAAACCCTCACAACCTGAGGCCTGATATTCCTCCCCTGCGACGATGAAGGGTGAATGCAAAGTAGCGTCGTTTACCTGATGGGTGCAGATATCTGTCCATTGTCCAGCAGGAGACTGATGTGGCGGCATCTACCGGCGGACGGTGCAATCAGCCGTGACGTCACGGTAAATGATGACGTCATAGGTGACGGGGATCATGATGATGATGATCACCTGCTATCGTGGTCCTTATATTATGCGAGGTTTTTTCGTTAAGATTATCAGTAGTAGGCATATAGCTCAAATCGAATGGTGGAGACTTGATGGTTTACAAAATGACGATATTTAATGTCAATACCGTACATTTATAGTGACTTAAAAAACTACCACTTTAGTCGTACTTTTATAGGCTTTGTACTTACAAGCGCATCTTGTTCATGCCTTTGCTCGTACTTTGATGTTGTTGTATAAAAAAAATATAATTATAACAATAATAATAATAATAGAAGAAATTAACTAAACGTTTTCTACAAACCTAATCTATATGTAGACTTCTTAAGGAGCTCAAGGAGCTGTGACATGACCTGAAACCATGAAATGAAGGGCCAATAATACTTTAAACAGGCAATGTCAAGGTAGACAGAAAATTATGAACTAAATAAGTTAATAGAAGCTCATATAAATCAGATTAACATACATTATTGTTATTTTATTTTATAAGTTTCAATAACACTATATAAATTTTTCTAACATTGCAAACCTCAACATGAATTCTTATTCAATTAAACTGTCAAATGATGTTTCGCAGAGAAGATGACCATAAGAAATTTATTACTTAAAATATAGAGTTAATAAACGAAGTTTTAGCGAATTTCCCATAGGGAATAAGCGATTACCGTAGGTCTCATGGTAAGACCTAAACCCGGGACCATGTTACTTTTTTGTTTTGAGGTGCCCAGAAACCAAAAATAATAGTCATTAAAATTTATATATATATATATATATATATATATATATATATATAAATTTTTTATATATATAAGTGTGTGTCCCTAGACACGATAACTCTCGTAAAAATGGGTTTTTTGCATTTTTCATATGTAAATTTTAAAAATTTTAAATTTTTATTTCGACCATTGGATTTAGCTCAAAAAAACACACAATTTAGTATTTTAAAGCTTTGCTCTATCTCCATTGGTTACCGAGATATTACAAAGTCTAAAGACAGTACATTGTCTTTTGGGGCTCCAATGTTAATCTTATGGAGAATAAGGATGTGTTAATATTTCACTTATTAACCAATATTTTTGGATGAAACTTGGTATTTAGCTTCATTTGGTTGAGATTCATCCATTTAAGGTAAAAAATCTTGGTTTTTGTACTTATCATGGCAGCAAACCTGCATACTCTTTTCCCATGTTAATCATATGGAGAATACCCAAACTCTTTTATTTATGGACAGATATTGATGAAACTTACTATATGGCTTTATATGGTCGAAATAAATTTTTTCTATGCTAAAAACCTACTTTTAGTGTCCCCCATGGCAGCATAACTGCATACTCTTTCCTATATTTATCTTAAGGAGAATAGACATTTATTTCCCTATTTATGAGCACATGATGAAATTTTGTTTACAAGTTTAGCTGGTCAAAATTAATATTACTAATTTGGAAATTCGCTGAGTACGCAGGTCTGCTGCGACGGGGGGTATTTAGTTCATAAACTAATTGTACGTAATAGAGTGTAAAGTTTAACGCAAATTACATCTACGTAACCTTCTATTATTTCATTCTTGTGGACACAGGTAGACACATTTAGTTCTACATAAACTTTAAATTATAAGTTATTTTATGCCCTAAAATATATTTTATGCCTATTTTTAAGTATATACGAGTCGTTGCCAGTTGATATTCAACGAATACAGCTGCAGTCTGAGCGCTAGGCAGATGGTGTGAAACTTGTATAAAATTAAAATAAAATACAATCACATAATTAAATAAACTAATTGTCGCTCCCTAATACTGTACTCTGAATGAAAACTGCATGTAATTATCACCATCCCATTTCGTCAGTCATCGTTGTATTTGAATTTGAAAGTAAACTGATAAGTAAACATAAAAATTAAATAAATTAAAATGACAGAAGTGAGACAGGTTATTGTCACGAAGACAGCTGTTTGATTTCATGAAATGAATCAATGTTATAGGTAAACATGCTAAATTTTTTCTTATGATTAATTTACATTTAACTTTAAAGTCCAATGGTGCGAAGCACATTGAACTGAGGGTGACAATTATTCCATGACGTCTACAGAGAATTCCCTTTAATTTGACACATCAACCATCAAAATTGGTTCATAAATAAAAGAGTTTTGCTGCTCACAAGAAATTCCTTACGGAATTAGTATGATAGATAAACGTGGCATTTTCTTCATAGACATAACCTTTATGTTTACAAAGAATAAAATACCACTACAGGTGGTTTCGGGAGATAAAACACAACTTGCACTTATGTAACAAATTCAATTCCATAATTACATTACTTTTTAATTTTTTTTGTTTCTGTGGCTTGTCTTGGTTCACGTTAAACTCAGCTACAGAACTTGTTTTTAAATGCCAAATTCCAAATTGTTACGACCTAACACCTTCTTACTTGTAACTACCAAACAAAATAACATTCCACTTTCGAGAATCGTACCTTGCACCGATTTACCGCACTCAAAAACTCGATTTAACACCAGATCCCACGCCTTAATCAGCCCAGCGAGTCGGGACACTCGCACGGTTCCGAGAAGGCGTTTCGCGCACCTTCATGCCGCGTTTTGGATGTCGTAAAATAAACACGCGGTCACAACTAATTATCGGGCTAATTTGGATCCTGCCCGGCGAGGAGTCATGGGCGTCCGCGGCCGCCGGGGTCAAATTTGGCTGCGTGGCGGCGCATAAGCAAGCAGCGCGGAGGGCACGGCGCTTTGTCCTTTAATTGCTACAGTGCTACTTGGAAGAGCCCACGTACTGTGGCTTCAGCTCCCTTCTTAACCCTTCCCTCCTTATCTTATAGTCTGAGGTTTTCAGAATATAAACTAGAGATTTCGTAATTATTATTTATTTTGGGCATATTGAAGATGTTCGAAGTCCACATCCGTGACAGAGTTACAGTGTATACTTTATTTTAATTCAAGAATCACAGAAGGAACCACAGGATAATTAGGATTTCAGACTTCAGTATACTTGAAATACTGACACCACAACAAGGTTGTATTTTTTTAGAAAAATAAAACGATGAAAACTGTATTATGATTTATTGCATGAAACTTGTATGTATTATAACCACATAACGTGTATACTTTATATTATTTGTGGACGTTATTCCTAGGATCCATAGGATACCACAAGTAAATTTGATAACATTAACAATAGTTACATTGGAACCAGATACATTAAAGGGGAAATACTCCCATTTTACACTTATTGGAAAAGTAATAAGGCCAAGTAAAGATCAACACACACACTCACGCACACATACGCACACTTGCACACTAATGTGGTCGTAATTACGGCCGAGTGGAGGGGGTTCGGATCGATCCAAGCAGTTCTGTCGAGTCCAATTTTCCTTTTGCTTGCTTATGGAACATATATGGAGAGCTCTTAAAAGCTCTGATAAAAAACGTCTCCCCACCCCCGGCCCGCCCTGGCAAGCTATTAGGGGAGCTAAGATAAAGGTTGGTGAATTTCCTTTTTGTGTTCGCCCCCGTGCACACGCCTGATGAGTTACTTTTCCTTTTAAAACTTTGTTTTTCATGCGACTGCGGGATTTTTGGCTCGAGTAGATTAACTTGATTTTCATAATTTAGACAAATTTTGATGGATTTTCCTTTTGCAAATGAGTTTCAATTTTAGATTGGAAGTGGTAGTTTGAAATTGATTAAACAAACAGGAAAAATTTTAACTATTTTCAATACTAAAGCTCAATAGTCTTTTTTTACTTACACTTTGTTGTCTATATGCACATAGTTAGGGAAGGATGTTAGGAGAATGTATTCCCTCCAAATATAATTTTAATGAAATGTTCGAAAAAATTTAACAAAAAAACTTGTATTTAATTTTAAATTTAGTCACCAATAAGTTTATAAAACTCTACAGATTTTTCATTTGAATTCACCATCGAAAAGTATAGGACTGTTTGATATAAATGTTACTATTTTAATGGATGAAACATAGGTAGGAGTTAAGTTATATATTAAAGATATTTTTTTTTAACAAAATCACTTTAGTACAAAACATATTTAGAAAGAAAATAATTTCCTAAACAAAATCGTTAAAGGAACCGAACTGCATGCTAACATAGTTGAATTTAATAAATAACTTATCGAGAAAAAGAGTCTGCAATTTGTCTGTTGTGAATACAGCGTATAGATTGGACACAACCAATAATTTTGGTTTTTGTTCAGCATTTTAGTTTATAACAAGGAAGGCCGAATGCGTGGGTCAATTGCGTGGCCTCGCGGTGCAACTAATTGATTGTTTTGTAACAGAGTAATTTTGGTACCAGTATAGAACGTCATTCGTCTTAGCAGGTGTCTTGCGGTCGTTCTTGTCTAAGCAAAACCTCTTACAGTGCTTTACGCAATAAAATACTAATTAACACTACGTTTATTAGTAGTAGGCCTATGCAATCATGACCGTCGAGCTTCTTATGATGAATCCATCATTCCCCGCAACACCATGTAATTCTGATTTTCTATCATGTAAGTACCAGTACAAATTTATATTAGAGAGAAGGTTTTACCATTGACTATGTACACTAACGTAGTGTATATACTCAATGGTTTTACTTTGTGGCAGAGAAACAATTTGTGTGTTTGAACCAGAGAGCATTTTTTTATTATTTTTTTTTTTTTACTAGGAGTAAATTTAGAACTTTAATGTTAGAAATAATTAGTCAAAAATGAATAATATTAAAATGTACCCAGATGCTGGAATATACAGAAAACAAACTCCAATCTCAAAATTGTATAACCACGATTTGGTTTTCAGTACTTTTAGAAATAATACACTCTATAAGTTGTCTGTATACGGTAAGCAACACACAAAAACCGGTACTGTACCTTTTACATGTACTCGAATAACCTTCCCGTTGCTTATATTGATAGCAATCAGTTTATTGACGACTCTTGTACAAACCCCTCATCAACTACATTTTCAGGAATACTCGTCTTAAATGTAATTTTTATCGAGTTTTTTACGGGGCGATCTTCAACTACAAGTTTATGCTTATGAATTATAAACTTTAATTTGAGTTGCCCATAAAAACGTTTAACATTCTTGTTCTCCTGATTAATGGTTAAATCATTTGAAATGTTTTCTTAACGAATTGTTAGTGTTAGCTTTTAGGGTGGTTACAGTCAAAGTTTGTCATTAAAACTCATAAATCTTCTTTGACAATTAATTAGCGATGTTTCAGTTGTGTTTTCTTTTTTCATACTACAGTTTTAGATCACAAGTCAGCAATTTTTGAAAGTGTTGACCAAATCAGTAGCCAATAATTTTAAACCTAGACCTATAGTTGAAGTACAAATCAACCCCAGCCTATGCGGACCCCTTCCCCATCACCGTGTCCCAGTTAGCCCCCGGACAATGGTGTGAGCTCCTGTAGGAAGTAGTTATCCAGAGTCATCACACTCCGGTAGCCGGGACAATGCTTCTAATTGTCGCCCGCCCACCGGCCCGCCCAGCGCCTCGGCCGCCCACCGCCCACCCAGTAATTAGCATGCATCGCCGGCCGCCCAAGATAATGAATATCAAGTTATTACGGCTCCGGATCGGGATTATGCAGCGAGCAAGTTTTAATGGATGTTCTCGTCAGGGTTGTTTAAACTGGGGGTGGCCACCCCCGCGGTCACTGTTGCGATTTATGGGGGAGGCCAATCGATATTATGAATTTAAAGATTGCTCCAGCGCTGATTTCTCGGCAGGCGTAGGGTTGGTGTTTGAATGAAATTTGTTTGGCGTTTAAAGTTTTTTGTTTAAAATATAGTAATTTAAATGTAGTAAGACTACCTAAGTTGACGTATGATTTTTATTTGTTAACATCTATGGTCAAATTATTATTAAAATCCACTTCTTGCTAAATGTTTTCTCTGCATATATTTTAAATTTATCATCGTAAGACCCAGTAATTGCATATTAATTTGAACCACGGTATCCAAACCTTTTTTTTTTTTAATAAACTTATATTTGTAATAATCATTTATAGAAACCGAGATCTGAGATCTAAAACTAATATAGAAAATGTCACTTGTAAGGTCATTTGCTATTAAAAGATTTTTATAATAACCTAAGTTTTATTTTTTAATTAGTTTTAAAATCGAAAATTAAATGTATACTACATTTAAAAGTTTTTAATAAAGTTCTTAATTTCTCTCTTCCGGCATAAATATGTTTCCACTTTCGATAATGGAGAATTAAAGGTTGATGCAATCATTAGCATTTTGTTTCAGACATTTATTTTAATCCTGGGATGGTATCATCAATTTTTGGAATAGTTGAAAGCTATCAAATATCATGCAATTAACTTGAATTTTTTTATATTTATTTTCATTAGACGGGCGTGGAGTTTTTCATTAGAAGAATGACATTAAAAAGAGTTAATAAATGCAAACTTTTTTACTCTGACCTTCATAGAATCATAAATTTGTTTAACTAAATATTTTATTCTCAGTTGAAATCTTCTCAGCTATATTTAATAGCCGCGCCGTCTTAGGCCTAAATGATTTTGGGATAGCCTACACAGTCCAATACAAAGACATATTACAGTGGTTGTGTTTCTTTTATAAATTTTTGCAAGCCAACATGCTTTAGGATTGGTTTATTTATCTTGTATATACCCCTTTTGTATCAACTGTCTTCTGGTCTCTGAAACAAACAAAATATAAATGATTTACTAGCTACATATTATAATACGGTACACTGTATGTAAAAGTGTCACAGTTTACATAAAATACACTAATTGTAAATACGTACTAACAGTAGCACAAAGTAACCTACAAAATCAAATTTATGGTTGAGTACAATTTTTAAAATTGTCATGCCAATAAAGTTTGATTGATTGATTGATTCTTGTTTGCGATGGATCGAAGACTTCTGACTTGTATTGAAGCTGTATTTTAGTTAAATATTTGACATGGTGGACGGATCTCTAATTATTGCATTTTCCCAAATTCCGAATCATTTATTTCATCCCCAGCAGATTTCATTATTAGAATTGTTGAAAAACGATGGAAAGTATTTTGTGGTAATAGAAAAGATTCATTTTCTTCCCTCCCTTGCTTTCTCCCTAAAAGTAAAGTTGTGCAATAAAATCTGCTAGAGCTCCAAGGCCAACATACGATGAGCTATCAAAGGCATTAAGTATCCCCCTCAGGAACACTATAACTCCGGCTTTAAACGCTTTGGTAAAATGATATCAATAAACATTTTCATAATCATTTGCAAAATCAATAAATATTATAGTCGGTGAATGTTGAGGTACAGATGAATATACTAAGTATAGTAGACTACTATAGGGGAACTTATTTTACGACATATAGAGATCTTGAATCTTTTTGTTGGTTTAAAACCTAATTTATTAAAAATGGGCAATATGTATTATAAAACGTATTCCACCAAGATTTATTATGCCAATCGTATTAACCGGGTGTCGAAGAAACCGAGTGTGTTGGTTGTAGTTACAGTGCAAGGCCAACCGAACATTAACAACCCTCTGTCAAAGACATGCCTCTGACAAAACACTTTAGTCCCGGTGACATGGAAATAATTGGAAGGTGGGTTTGGCATAAATAACGGGCATATTCCATCCACTGGTCGAGCGATCCGCTTGTTACGCCAGTGCTGTATAATGGCGAGTGCTGGCCAAGGGTGGACGCGGGGTGAGGAGTCCAGGGGGGGGGAGGGGGTGCGACGGAACCGGCCAAGAAAACCCCGGGAAGAAATCCCGATTAATTACCCGGCCGGGCGCTCGTCTCTGATTGGCCGCCGGCGGACCTGCGCGGCCACGTGACTAATTAAAACAACCAACTAGGTGTCAGTGTCTGCGCGGGCGCGCCAAATTAGCTAATTAACCGGCCAATCACGTCCCTCCCCGAGATACATTATTTATTTCTTCCATTTTCTCGGAAAATGTAATAACAAATCCTCCTCCGCTTTAATATCCGAGCAATTTAAAATTTAATGAATACTTTAGTTTATTAGGAAGGTTTAAGTTTAAATGAGTTTTTCTTCAGAGTGGAACGAAGTAATATTCCTCGAGGTTCTTAAGATTTTAATTTAAGATAACGAGTAATTGAATTTTATTTTTAGCTGGATTTAATTAAAAATCAAACTTTGATGTTTAACGTTTAAAACATCACTTGAATCTTATTTATCTTTCAAAATGAATTAAATTTTTAATGAAATAGAGTCAAAATGTTTTCATCTTCATTTATAGGAGTTCACGATAAATTAGTTTATTGATACTCAGTTAACTTAATTTGTAACAATCAATTCATGTTTCCAAGGAAAATCATTCGATAAGCAGGAAGACTAAAATTTCTATTCATTTATACAATTCACAAAAAGTTTGTGATTTATTGAAAAATACGTTAAATTACAATATATAGACTATATTTTGTTTCAACAGAAGTTTGGATTGTTATTGCCAATAATAATTTACATTTAAGGGATTTATATTATTGCTTAGCATGTTCTTTGTAATCTTTTGTTGGAACAAATATACATACATCTTTTCGTAGAGGTATATAGATGCATGTGAGGTTTGCTGAAAAAACTGCGTGAGTTGGATTACAAAGCCATCTTTAATCAGCACTTTTAACAGGTGTTATTAAGTAAATTTTAAAGTAATTAGTTAATTTGTTTGTATTTATATACTAATGTACAAGTAGGACATAGTATTCGTATTAAAAATTTATTTAAAACCACATTACTATCGCGTTGTAGGATATTGCTCACCACAAACAACACATTTTTGTTCAACTGTAATTGTAGAAGTGTCAATGAGTGGAAAGTTACGTTTACGAACGTACAGATCGACAGACAGGTTAAGATCGATCGGCCATAAGTTGAGAGCCCCCCCCCCCCCAACCCCTCAACCCACAACTAACTTCCCTGATGAACAAACTTGGTCTCGATCTTTGTTAATAAACAGCCGCGAGGCTGCTACTTCGGAACTTTTTTAAACATTGGAAAATTAATCAGTAGAATATAAATAGCAGGGGTCACTTTGAATGTATGTATAAAGGTGATGGAAAATTTTTTTTAGAACAGAAATTTTACTACTTATTATTGTAAGTTAACATTTTAAATACAAATATGGAGCTATTTGTTTTTCTTTAAAGTTGTATCAATTCAGACTTGGGTCATTTCCAGAATAATAATACAATATTACTTTTTTGCATATAAATATAACATAAATAGTTCATTTGTGATACCTAATTTGACGCCATTATGAGAAAGATCAATGTTAACAAACCGCTGATGGTAATGTATGTGTAGTCTGCTAACTATAGCTGTATTCTTGCATGTAATTATTATTATTGTATTATTAATTATTCTCATTGTAAATTGGCTTACGCCATTGATACATAAAATAAAATACAATACATTAACGTCGAGCACAACCTTGGAGACCGACGTATACTCACTGCCATTCAAAGCTGCCAAGTATACCTTTAAAAGTTATAGCCTACTTTACCCAGAGTAAGCTTATACATATTTAACCATCAGCAACTAAAAATAAATTATTATTGATTAGCCATAAACTATTATAAAGTACAATAATGAAGTCTTAAGTAACAGAGTATTGTATGTTATATGACATAAAATATTAAGTGTTTTATTATTAATTAAAACTATTAAGTATCTAAATTATGACAAAATTTGTTTTTCTATTATCTTTAAGTCAAAATATCTGATAAAGCTTGTTTAAATCGTGGTTGTCCATAAAAAATCAAAGAATTAAAAAAACATAAAAATAATATGTACGTAATACAAACACAAACGTGTCACATGTATGTGATAAACTGGATATCTTGTCAAATGAATGGTTATTTTTAGCTCTAACTTTTATACATGAAAATTACTTCAATTTTCAATACAGCATGTCAATTTATATGTTTCTTTCATCTTGTGTATTTAAATGTGTAAATATTCCAACAAATTAACTTAACACATTTTAGGAATTTTTAAGTGCAAAAATTATATTTTTATGTTGATACTTATTTAGAGTTTTTTTTTCATTTATATAATAATCAGGTTTTTGTTTTAAATGAACGTACATTTAATAGAATTACTAGGCTGTTGGTAAATCCACTTTTAAAATTGCATTTAAAATGAACTGCTCTATGTCCGATGAATGAGTATTAGTTTGCCAATGATTAAAATTTGACAAATACAATACTAATAGAGTAGTTAGATTTGGTTACTTCTGGCTCAGGTCAGCTGCCCCGGAAGCCACGTGCCGGGGCACATAGCTTCCGGTCGTATATTAAATGAGGGGGAGGTATGCATAAATTAAAAGTTAGTTCAAAACTGAAATTCAACTTGACAATCGGGTTACGGAAAGTATGTCAAGGTCATCCCGAGTAAGTTTTAAAAAAGCCTATCCCGCTACCACAGGAAATAGTTCTGAGAGTTGAACTATCCGGTGATAGCGGGATAGGTAGATTTAAGTTTTGAACTTTATTCGTAAAAACAAATACAATCAATGTGCAAAAAGAAATACAATCAATGTGCAATACAAGTTGAATTTTTGTGATGAAATACGGAGTTGTAAAAGCAAACGCCGACGACGAGGATAAGGTACAGGCAGAGTCCCCAGATGACATACTTGACAAGTTTGAAGAAACGTAATATTTCGAGTTGGTTTTCCCGTTCCAATTGCAAACGTTTAATTTCCAATTTCAATTTTTCTTCTTTCATCTTTTCCTCTTCCATCCTTGTGACGAAGGAAACTTCATCCATCATATCCATCTTTAGTGTTGTTTTTTGGTGTTTGAAATTTTGAAACAAGTGATGTTGATAGTTCAAATGTTGGAGACGGAATGAGAAGTGAAAGCGAGGAACGTTAGTTAAACGAAGAAGTGGTGGGGGGAAGTTGAATTACAAAGAGGTGGTGGGGGAAGTTGAATCACAATGAAGTGGTGGGGGAAGGAGGTTGCTCACCATTTGCTTCCGTACTTGTTGTTGTCGTGTCTGATTGTAGAGGTGTAAGTGGAGTAAGATTCAGCAAACTATCTTCATCAGAACTTTCAACCCTATCACAAATAGGACAGGCGTAAGTTATTTCCAGATTCATTTTAACAGTGTTGAATTTACTAACAATTTCGTGTAAAGTATTAAATATTTCTTGCAAATCTTCTTTGGAATTTACTTCGAAACTAGAATTCATTCGTGCCAACGGAGAGTTGTTCATCGTGCGAGAGTCGGTGATTGAATGAAGATCGGCGCTTATTTGTCGGTGAGCATGAGCTTGTGACCAAGTAAATAGCTAAGTTCCTCTTCTTCGTCTTTCAATTCAAATATCTTAGCTGAAGTAGTAGGCGTTGTTTCGTCTTCACTCGATGATGAAGAAAATTGAAATATCCTAGCTGAAGTAGTAGTCGTTGTTTCGTCTTCACTCGATGATGAAGAATCACGAGGACGTAAATAGTGAACATAAGTCTGATCCATCTCATAGGATATCTATCCATGACAGAAAGCAAATTTTGAAATATTTCCTCCAATTCTTCTCTGTCAGTTATTATATGTTGAAACTTGACGAAAGGCGATCCCATGTTGTTAGTTAGAGTGTTGGAAGTGAAATAATTCAAAGGTGGATTCAATAAGATACAAAACTTAAACTAATGGTGGGGGGAAGTCTAAAAACCAATGGTGGGGGAAATCTCAAGGTCATCCAATTGAAGTTTTAAAAAAGAGTGTAAAACTGAAATTACACATTCGATGGTTCTACAGGATCGGAATACCAATCTGATCTGTATTTACATCTTTTTATCATATGTGTACAAAAATCATCTTGATGAGACTTGGTGCGTTGACAATGAGCTAGATCGAGAGGATGAAATTTGAAACATCTTTGAGGACAGCATGTATGAAAATATCTTGATTTGTAAAATTTGAAAGTTCGCAATTCCGGTGGCGGTAGTTGTTTTGTTTTGCACTTGCAGTAACAAGATCCAAAAAATTCACATTTAGTGCAAGCTAACCCGTCCACCATCATTGGTCCTAAATCTGTACACTGTTGTTCACAACAGTAACGAGGTTCGTACTTGTACTTTTGTTCTTCCATGTTGACGCTGCTGAGTCCAGTGAAAGAATAAGAGTGTATAGTGTTGAATAGTCAGTTTTATGTACTACAAAAAGTGGTGGGGGTAATTTCAAGGTCATCCAAACGAAGTTTTAAAAAATTATACCTTACTAATGTAAGGAATATTTATACTTAAGAAGTTTATTTCTGTTTATCTTCTTCAGACTTTGTCTGTTTTTGTTTGTCTTCTTCAGCCTTTTTCTCTCTCTCCGCTTTAGCCATAGCGATAAGTTCTTCAGTCGATAGTGGATGTACTTCAGGAAATTTTAAAATTAATTTAGCTTGATATCCTTCTTTAGTTAATATATTTAAATCTTCAGTCATTTGTTCAACGGTGTTGTAATCCTTTTCCATAGATTTTTCCATCAAGTTCGATCATCATTCTGTATAACATCTTTAAAATTAGGTGTTGACGCAGCGAGAGTCGGGAAGCGAATGATTAGTTATACAAGTATCATTCCCTTTTTATCAACTTGACATTGATCACGTGATTCCTTAGTTTTATTTGTTAAAAGTTATTTAACATTGGTAATACTTGTGGAACTTGATGTTATGTTGACCAGTCGGTGATGAAGATGTTGTAGGTTGTGTTGAAAGAAATACTTCATCATCACAGTATTTTGTTTTAGTAAACATCCTTACATTAGTAGCACTAACATCAACAGTTAAGTGATAACCACCGGTAAGTAAAACTCGCATTTCGTTGGTTAAATCTTCAAGTTGTTCAAAACTCGTAATGGTGTTGGTATCGTAAGATGCACACTTGACCTTTAGGGACATGTTGAAGTTTTGTATTTAGTTATAGAGAGCGAGATGTGTACGGTACGAAAGGTAGTCGTAGACTGATGAATTTCACAAGTTGATTTTCACTTTTATTATCACACAAAATTGGGTCAAGGTCATCCCGTGGAATTTTTTAAAAAAAGCAACATATTGCTATGTACAAAGACATAACAATATGTTGCTTCTTTTATTTTTTTTTTGTTTTATATCATCTTTATTGAGAAACCATTACAAACACATATATTTACAATGCTATGTACAAACTAGTTAGTAGAAGGTGTTACATGAATAGTTAGTTCAGTTGAGTTGTTTCCACTCGGTCCGTGTGAAACCAAATAGAGTGCGCCGGGTTGAATAACACGAAGATCTTCATTCTGTAGAAGTTGTACAAATCGTTTCGGTAGGAATATCTGAAACTTCGGTTCGTCACCAACTGTATACGGCGCCTCGCTCAATGTGCAATTAATAGCATCACCAACTGAAGTGTCCATCTTCTTGATTGTATGTATGATGTAATGTTTTTCTTCTTTTAGTTCAGAACATCTCTTCGTCGGTAAGATTGTTGATTTTGAATGAGCGTTGAATTGATCAACCAAATTTTGAAGAAAGTTCTGCGATGCCATCTTGATGTTATTGTTAATCTTCTTGTTAATAATAATGTCCGTCGGAGATGTTGTCTCTTCGAAGGTTCGAGTAATACTCATGCTGCGTCATGGTAGCGCTCTCACTTTTATTACCGACATTACCCCCACCATTCTGTTGAAGGAAATTATTCAAGCGGTAGGCATTCTTCAAAGCGCATTGTGACCTTCGATGTTTAAAACTCTTTGATGAAATACAAAGTTCATTGAAGTAGCATTGGAAATCTCTATCTATTATTGCATTTATCACTTCGTTACTTGTAAATGATTGTATCCAATTAGCTTTTTCCAATCCTCTTGTGTAGATAGTTTTGAACTCTTTGCAGTAATGATTCATAATGTGCGGCATCATGTTATAATTAATAAAACCTTCATCCCATCTTAAGTTGTGAAAATGTTTGTACAACCATTTGTTTGTAACTTTCGCTTTAGTTGTTAGTCTATTGAATGGTAATGGAGGTTTGAATAAGTAATGATAAACTACAGATGTGTTCATATCCAAAATTACTAATTCTTTTATAATAAAATTTCCATCATTTCCTCGAAAAGCTTGAAATTCAATTATACCTCTTTTAACTTCCATTATATGTGGCGCATTAGAAAACGAAACCCGTTTGTTCATGATGAAGTCTCGTCAGCAACTGACTTGTATTACAAACACGATTGTTCTTCTTTAACTTCTTGCGCTTCTTCGTCGATATTAAAGTTGGTGTGATAGTTGTTCAATTGTCTCCACATATCCACTTCTTGAGGTATTCGATTAAAAATAGAAGTATCCACGGACCGTATAAAATTGGAACGAAAGGTTGTCTGTCCAATGTATCGATTAGATAGTCTTTGATTATTGCACTTGAAAATATTAGTTGTTTCAAATATCTAGTGACGGGACCGGTAGTACAACTTAAAGTGTAAAATTCTTCTTTAGTCAAATGTAATTTTACATCATGTCTAGTTAAATCTCTGAAGCGAACCATTTGTCCTCCACGATGTTTCACTATATCAACTTCAATATTTGATTCCAATAAACTTAATCTTGTTCTTCTTCCAAATGTGTTGTTACTCAAATAGCATTCCAAAAGATGTAAATGTTTCATAAATGATTCCCAAGAAGTTTCAGTGAATGTAACCATTTTATTTCCATGATTTAAAATAACAATCGGTGAATAATCCAATGATTTTAAAATTCCAACTGAAATACTTTTCGTCATGCATGAAGAAATGGGGTAGAAAATCCGAAGAAATACTTCTGTTAAAATATTAGTTGTAATGTTAACTTCAACCTTTTTTCTTTTTACTTCTTTTTCAGCTTCTCCTTCTTCTTTTTCTTCTTCTCTCTTCTTATGTTTGTTAAACTTGAGGAACTCGTCCATTTCTCGTTCAACTTGTTTTTCTATATCTGAACTATTCTCATCCATTAGAGGTGTATTTTCTTCTCCGTTAGTAGAACTCATCTTGCGAACGATGTTTCCCATACGACGGTCGAATATAAAATGAACTTTCCACTGATGATTTTCTCGCTTTTATGTTTTTCGTGAAATCCTTGAAATTTATACAATCACATAAATGTTGGTTTTCAACTTGTTTTTCACAAACGAAATTCTAACCTCAAAAAGTGAAGCAGATAATTCTAACCTCAAAAATCTGCAGTCGTTGTACTAATTCTTTTTAAAGTACATTCTTCACAATTCCGGTCAGCGGTGTGTAAGTAACTATTTTATCATGTAGAATTAGACAGTATGCTGAAGTTCCATCCGCTACTGGTTGTTCAAATTCCATTTCAATTTTTATATCCACACTTGATGATTTTACCGATTCATTTTGTTTTGAACAATCGATTACAATTATCGGAGCCTTGGAATAATACTGGTCAGGCGATAATAGTGGTGTATTAGTCTTTCCATAATATGACGATTGAAATCTTGCATACATATCGTATAAAATGGAAAAACGTTTTTTGCTGAACATGACATTCAAATTGTCATACGGAAAGAATTGAGAGTTTAAGAAAACTTTACAATTCTTTATTTTACAGTGATCAAATTGACCGGCATTTGCAGTGATAACATCTTTTCGCTTAGTTTGAAAACCAAGTATTATGTACCTTGCCCGTTCCAAATAAGTTGATGTCTTGACGGTCCATGTTTGTCGTTCTGTCTGAGGTAGTGTAGGATATTCATGGAATTCCCAACTTCGGAATGGCATCACAATATCACGGTCAGACTTTAACTTTCTCAATAATACGATTCTATGTTCATCGGCCAATCTTACATGAGGTACTCTCCAAACAACTTTATCCAATTGTAGTTGCCATTCCAGTTTATCTTCCGTAGTTGCAGGGTCTGCAAGTATCAAGTCCTTGTTAGTTGAAGATCTGAGTAATACCAATTCTTGTTTGACATTTATTATTATTCGTTTGTAATCTTCAGCGAATCCCAAAAGCAATCGTAAGGGTACATGAAAATCAAAGTGACCGTTGGAATCCGGTGTTATAGTGTCTTTATCAGGGGCAACCCATCCGGCGGTGACTATTGAATTCTTCTCATGCGGTGTTAATGATGTTAATCCTTTCAATGTCGTTGTTATACCAACCTTTTTTGTCGAATCAACTGTCACCCCTGATATCTCATATCTTATTTCATCAAAAAGATATGCCATCGGGTTATTTATAAAAGGAACTGTTGAAGCAGTTTTTCCATCCAATTTTAATACCCGTCCTTCAATGTACAAATAACTTTCACACGGTAATGTGTAAATATCTTGTTGTTGAATGGGAATCCTTATTTCATCGTTATTGTTTAATTTTGATGAAGTGTAAGGGTTGTGCGTGTGATATTCCTTCTCCCATAGTGTTTCGTCGAATGTCGGTCCTTGAGATATATCCAGGATATCCATCGTTCTTAAGTTTCAATCCAATCTTCTGTAGAAAACGAATGTTGTCCGATGTTAACTCTTCCAATGTCGAGGAGCTACTGAGCTCCCGACTCTTCCGTTGCGGTTTAAATGATAATCCCATGTTGACCTTTATGTTGCCGCTCTGATGTGTATCCGTATAGTTATCGTTTCTCCTCTAAAGTCAACACTAACACCGTCTTGATCCAATATGTTCAGTACGATGTCTGAAATGAAACTGGTGTTTAACGGTAGGTATATCAAGTTTTGTGGCTTCTCACTCAACAATTTTAAAACCAGGAGCCACTGTTGGATAAAATGTATGTAAAATATGCTGATTCACTCCTTCTCTATACGATCCGTGTATAATATTACACGTTACATCGATGCTATTGACTTTCAATATTGTAACAGTTGTATCACCTGAATGAGTAGTTCCAGGAGTTAATATATTCTTTTTTGTATCTGTAAATCCAAGTAAACTGCCAATGGATTTTTTGAAACTGACATCGATATAATATTTTGAAGTTATTTCTGCTTTTAAAGTATTATTGTTTCCTTTAACGGTGATATTTTCTTCTCCGAGTTGTTTTTGTAGTAATTGGTTTATATCATCGATTTCATAAGCTCCAGTAGGAAATGTAATTATTTTCAATTCTGAGTATTTTCCTGAAGCATCCTTAGTTTCATAATAATGTAGTAAATTGTTCTTTCCTTCCGTAACATTGGGAATTGAGTTGTAGGTAGTTAAATCAAGTAATGCCGCTTCCCATAATCTTTCCTTGGATAGACGCAATGCTGGGAACAGCGTACTTTTCAATGTGGATGAATTTCCACTCAGTGACACTGTATACGATGACATCTTAAAGCTGACTGACACTCTTCGCTAGAAACTCCAAACATAAATGCCCACATATTTCAGTATTGTTAGGTTGTTCTCTTTTGTAATTGTAAAAAATGTTTTTGGAGTTTCGAAAATAATGTTGCAGTTCTTTCGGCGGTGGTAGATTGCCAAAACTGTCAAAGTAGTAAACGGTTTGTCCGAGCTTTTTATAGCATACCCAATGAGTGCCTGGACCATAGGTGGAATCCAAATTTACTATTCCAGTTTCATTTTCCCATATTTTAGTTGGTAATGCATCTTTCATAAAAACTCCTCGAAAGAATGGTATTTTCAAACATTTTACATAATCATTTAACTGATGATTTGTTAAGGCTTTATTTGGAATTATCAATTGATTCTTCTTATTTAGTACACACGGTACGGTCTTAGGTATAAACCTGCTCCGTTTTTTACCATTGACCAAATAGAAGCTTTCTTTACTGTTGCTTTACGAGTTCTACGACGTCTCTTCTTAATGTTTCCACCTCTTTTGGGAGCTCTTCTCTTTGCAGGTCTTCCTCTGCGACGTCGTCTTCCAGCACCAAATTTAGCTTTCGTCTTCATGGCTGTAGTTACTGCCCAAGCCGCTGCTTTTTCTGCAATACTTGCGTCACTTGATTTTACTCTTTGCCAAGCTCTTTCCGCTAGAATTTTATCCGCTATTGATCTATTTGTTGAATCTTTATACTTTGAATATGCTATATCGTGTTCTTTGCAAGCTTGATCTAATTTATTAATTCCAGGATCTCCTCTTGCTAAACGTTTTGACAACTTAGTTCCAGGTCCACAATATTGATAACCTCCGGGCAGATGTAATTCATATGGTAAAGCGTCTATCGCTCGATTCACAACAGCACCAATTGGAATCCGTCTGAGCAGGGATAATGCAGCTGATGTTAAACCACGTCCTCTCTTGCCGCTGTCTTGACGACGACTGAGCGATACGGTCTTCATTATGCTGTTTTATGTAACCAACGTCTTCACTCTATGAAATACTTTATGATAATGAATCCTTTTTTTGTGTATTCCATACTTAAATATTCATAAGTTTTACTAGTATCTATCAATGATTTCATCTTTAATCCATTGGTTTCTCTGAGAATCTTCGATTTTATTGTGTTTCATCGATGCATTAATCAAATGATTATGCATATCAATAACTACATTACCTACAAGATTCATTACATACTCTACATTAGTAGCATCTTTGTTACGTGTAGGATTATCAAGATTTGTGATACGTTTACCATTACATGTATACACAGATGGATCGTTATTAGAGGTTGCTATAACTTGATTAATAGTAGCAACATCATTCGGAGCTATTCCTGCTGATATGTTAGATATTCTTTTATTTTTTCCATCATATACGTTATTTATTTTATCTAAAACTATAGTTTGTTTTACAACAACACAATCCTGATCATCTTTACCAGATTTAACTTGGGTTAATCGTCTACCTTTGCATATAAAATTAATACCAGTAGCTGATAGTTGTGGTACTTGTGTTAAAATAACAGCATCATGTTCTTCCGTGCCTAAACTTATATTTGACAATCGTTTATTTTTTCCATCCCACTTGTCATTTTGTAGTTGTAGTAACGTAAACTTTTCACTTCCTTGTATAAACTCATCACCTTTCTTTGACACCACCTGATTTTGTTTAACAAAAGCGGATGTTCCTTTCTTCAAGCTTTCATTCATTTGTCTCACAGTAGCAGCATCCGATGGAGTTGAACCATCTTTCAGATTGGACAACACTTTTCCATGACAATCAATAACAGCACCATTATATAAAATACAATTATCTTTAATGTATTTAATATTAACACCATCACTTTCTTCTTTAGGATATCCAATATCGTTTATAGTATATTTATAGAAGGAAAATCCATCTTTTTTCTTTTCTGGTATTACAGAATGCAAATAACGCTTATTGATTGTATCTGTATCCTCGGTTGGATCTGCTACATTAGTTATTTTATAATTTAAAGCATTGTACTTTTTTCCACTTTTAGTCTTTTCCAACAGTAAAGCGTATTCCATCGCAGATAGAAAATAGCCTTTATTAACAACATCTCCATTGTTGACTGGTTTTGCAACATTAATAACCCTGTGAGATTTTGCATCATACAGTTGGTTGTTGTTGAGTTTTAAACTTGTAGATGTTTCCTCCTTTACTGTTTTTAAATTTGTTGCATCTCCATCTTCTTCTGGATCCTTAACAAACTTTAAACGTTTATTATTTATGTTATAGTCACCTTCGGGTGTTTGCGGTAATCCACTTCTTTTTCTGTTTTCTCCAACTTGCACTCCTAACGCGGAGTATCGTCCGAACTTGTCGACGCTCATGTTAGAACTGACACATTATACGCCTGCAACTCTTATATATCCGCGGACAATTATACGATTATGCCGCGATTCCTGAGTTCGTCAATCAGAGCTACCCATTCATTATTTAAACCTGTATGACCGGCTTCCATGGCTTCATGCAATAGTCTCATTCTATCAACCAATTTATTGATGTCGTTGTAGTAAATCACATTCGTATTGTATAGATTTTTCATCAATCCTTTGCCAGATGTTGAAGTATCTCCTTTACTCTTTTTACCATGTTGTTCAAGAAGTGATAAATCCATAAGTGATAAAGATTTTCTTTTCAGTGGTTGTCTCACTGCTGGTGCAGTACGTAATGTTGGCAATTTTCGTGGAGGAAACAACTTTTTTATAACAATGTTATATTTTGTTGCACGTGAACGATTAATCATTGCATCCTTTAAGTAGTTTCTTTTATGAGCGTTAGTATTTTGTAGAATCTCCTTAAAAACACTTAAATCTTTGGATGAATATCTTAATGGTATGTTTTTAAAAATTAATTCATAAAGTCCTTTTGTTCCTTTATATTTATGCTCACCAATAATGATGTAATCGTCTTGTGTTATTTCAAGCTTTGAATCGCCGATCTTTAATTCATTCCCATCAATTCTCGCTCCGTATACGTGTGATCTACTCAAATTCGGGTTTGATTTCATGTCATGTAGCATTTTCATTATATATTTTCTTCCAAGAGGTCCATGTTGTAATATATCGCTACTCAATTGAGTTAAATTTGGAATAGATTGTTCAGCTTCAGGTATTGGCTGTTCTTCTTCCTTTTCAACAATTGGTTCTTCTTCTTTTGTTTCTTCTTGCTCACTAGCACTTGTATATGAATCATCATCTTCTTCTTTTTTTAATGCTTGTACTTCTTGTTTAGAAACTGGTAGTAAAACATCTCCTTCATAACGAGGTTTACCAATAGTTTCTGATATCTGTTTTAAAGGTTCCGTAATAGGTTTAAATGTAGTCTCTAGAAATTCTTCTCTTTCACTTAAACCCATCCTCAATGCACGATTCTTCATCCTAATAGAATCACTGAGTGATTTTATTTCTTTCAATAGTTTTTCTTGATTCACCATGTTTACACTGTGAAGTTCAACGTGTAACTAGATGTAGCATCGGTAGTTCAACGCATAAATACAGATTTATCCAACCCTATACGATATCTACCATTTTTAATATCTTCTTCCTTCATAATAACGAGAAAGCCATATTTCTCATTCCATGCTTTGCCACACATCTCTTTAAATTTCTCAAATGCCATATCCGCATTTACATGATCATTATATATATGTTTTAAATTTGTTTCATCTTGCTTGAAGATGATCAACATATTTGCATTGTCTCTTATGAGTTGTTTGGGAATCTTACTGTATGTTTGACCAATATAAATGCTATCGATATTATGATGTCTTCCCATAGCGAAGTAATTTCTTATAGTGTCGTGATTTTCACAAGACACATCGTCAAAAATAAAAATAGAAAATGGTTTTGCTTCATTTGGTTGCATAATTGTTTCACTGGCATTAAACTTGTAGAAATTCACTTCAGGTACACTTGCAAGTACTTTATCCAATAATTGATATTTCGGTTGTTGCAATGATTTTGAAAAAATGTATATATTGTTAAAGCGCAATCCTTTAGGATTAGTTATAAGGTTAAAAACAACATTTGTTTTTCCACAATTTGAAGGACCAGTTATTAAACATCTTATCGTATTTGGTAGTAATTCACCATGTTTACCATGATTTAACTTATCATTGTCAACCGTCAATTCATCAATATTATTGATATTAAATCGATCTTTTTGTTGTACAATCTCCATCTTGTGTCAAGGTTAAACACACAATGAGCTATTAAATTACTATACCAAGTCTTTTGAAGGAATCCAAGAGTCTTCACTTTTATCGAATCCTAACCACCGGACTTTAACCATATCCTTTTTCCTTTGTAATACCTTTTCAACAAGATATACATCACCGACTGTTGATTTCAACAATTCATGTCCGTAGAATCCACCTTGAAGTAATTCACCCTTGTTATCCTTTAATAAGTAAGTTTCAGGTATAGTTGGTTGCACTTTATAAACTGTAAATACTTCATTAGTCCAATTTGGTAGATATCTTTTACTAAATACACCTTTGTATTTGCTTATACGAACTTTATCGTTGACTTTAAACTTTTTTGGTTGCAACTTTTCCAATTTAGGTGTCGTATTATTTCTGATGCGTTGTAATACAACCTTAGCATTTGCGCTGTTTACTTGGATAGGTTTCATTCCGATGGTACGATGATATTTGTTGTTATACTCTTTTATAAGTTGTGGTAATATGTCATACCACACGTATGATCCTCGTTTTGAAAATTGTTTGTACATCGCTCCTTTTAATGTTCTATTGAATCTTTCAATTATTGAAGCTTTAACTTCAGAATTTGTAGAATAATGATTTATTTGATATTTCTTCATTAAAGCTCCAAAGTCTTTATTAAAATATTCTTTTCCATCATCGGTCTGTAGATGTTTGATTTTGAATTTATTTCTTTGTATCGTTGTTTCCATAGCTTTTGTAACACTTTTACCAGTCTTATCCTTCAATGGTAAAGCGTCAGCTATTTTAGTAAAACAGTCTATAATTGTTAAAATATATTTGAAACCTTTGTTTAATTTACTGTGCGGTATCATTTCAATGAGATCAGCTTGATACAGATCATTCATTCCCTTAATAATTGTACTTCTTCTTGGAAATCTTCTTCTTGCTGGTTTATGTAGTTCATTTACAATCTTGTCCTTCACACTTTCCATCTTCAGGTGTTGCTTGCACATCGCTTGTAAAAATACTGATCCGTACAACAGTTCATTCTCTTTTATATAGTTTGAATATAGGTCAAGGCCATTTCATATTAGTGTAAAAAAGAGGGAACATGGCATTAGGCTTGCCATGTCCCCTCTTCTTTACGGAAAGGAAAAAAGGAAGAAGGCAGAGGACGAAGAATAGGTTTACTGGTCGATAGGGTTTAGAGAGTAATGTCCAAATGGCAGAGTTCTTATGTTGTCTTCAAGGATGTATCTCTTGTCATCCTTATAGCTCAATGCCGATTTGGTTTGCTTCACACTGAAAAGACGATGGTTGAAGCTTCTTATGGTGTTAAATGTTGCAGTTGTTTCAACATTTTCAAACAAACATCTTTTATAATGTTCAAACTGTACGTTCTTCTTCAGGAAAGAGATTTTTATTCCTTTGGCTTTCTTCGTGACTTGATGTTCGTTCCTTTCGCTTATGTACAGTTGAAATGAATATAGTTTGGACATTAATGCTACAATTTCCATCATCGGCACACCATTTGTTTCATCTTTAAATTTTCCCAATACTTTCTTGTTTCTGTCGTAGTCGTAATTTGGATGGTCCTTGGGATAATCGGAAAAGTCGAAATCATCTTTATACATAAAAGTGCGTAGATCTTCGTACATGTCATTTGTTTTAATCCAGTAAATTAGTGCATCCGTATCCATATATGCAATACCAATGTTCTCTCTTCCATAATAGTTAACCATCTTCTTATAATGAAACTCGTACATGTGTGTTTTAGAAATATCCAAGATTGACATTCCTAGATACAAAGGACGATCCATTAGAACTGACTTCTTGTTCATGGAAATAACAACTAGATTTTCATTAATAATTACAGATGAACCAAAGTTTGGTTGTTGCACTAATTTCTGTACTTTTACTGGATCAGTTACCAATTTGATATCCTTATGTTTCCTTTTGTTTTCCAAAGTCTTGCCAAATATTGCGTTGTTCATTAGTTTGAAGAAATCTTTTTGAAAACTTGATGTAGCGGCGGCTCTTCTTCTTGTGTTGTTGTCAATGTACGGTTTTAACCAACAAGATTGAGAGAATTGTAGTACTCGATTAATTTTTGTAATTTTCAATCCCAAGTCTAAGGCCTGTTGTATCATCCAGTAGTGTCCAACATACCGAGACTTGTTGGTTAAAGTCATCAATAATTTCGGCCATCTTCCAGTTGGAGAAATTTCAGTCTTCGGAAGAAGTGGTAAATAATAATGTTCGTCGTGAAGATGTTCGGGATATTCAAAATCGACGTCGAATATATAACCAGTTTCTCCATATTTCGGTATATCCATTATGTTTCCAATTGATTCTGGGTCTATCCATTTGAAATTATCATATGGAAGGGGATTCGACATTGCCCATCCGTACAAGTTATTTGCATCAAAATAACCCAGGAATGTTGTTGGTTTTGATGCATCATAATCGGGCAAATATTTATTGTTCGCCTTGACATGACGTGTTACACTTTGCGTCAATCCTCCTCGAACTCCTGATTCTAACATCAACACCATATCTATATCTGTAAGAAGTTGTATTTTACAATTTGTTTCTTTTAACATGGCTTGCCACGCTAGTCCAGGCGAAGTGTACGAATGAAGAGGGTCTAATCCATATGACGCAAAACATGTATTTCTAAATTCTTCCATCACATCACATAATAAAGTCACATCTAATTTAACGTAGAAATCTGAATATTCCCCCAATGTTCTAAATCCTAATTCGTTCCATACTTTGCATGCATGATCATAATCCTCTTGAGATATATCCATGTCGTACAGTTTACTTTTAAATTCTTCTTTTGGAGGTAGTGATGTTTCATTAAATCTTTCTAAACTGTCTATGTAATCATATGGGAAAACACCTTTTCGAAGTACCAGATCCAGTTTGTCGTTATTTACAATCTTCTTTGTTTCGATTAAATCTTGTTTCCTTAGGTTTTCAGAAAGTTTAGACAAACTCGACGGCAAAAATCGGTAGGAGTCCAAGAATCTTAGTTTGACATTTCCAACTTCTTTGGAAAAACTTATGAACTTCTCTGAAGTTTCAGCTAACACATCGATTTTACCGTCGTCTCTTCCTAATTCAGGTATTATAAAATGAGCGTCGTACCCACTAAGATTATGCAGAACCACAGGGATAAATAGTGGTAAACGATAGCTCAAGTTGCATTTATTACAAGCAGCACCCCTGTAATATCCTGTGAGGTGGTCGTGATCTTTAACTTTATAATTCTCAATAGTAAAATCATTTTTGCACAAGAAACAGTGAGTCGCATTTTCATGTTGAATTTCTTCTTCTTCGTCCATCGGTTTCATTGGTACAATATTTGTATATAATCTTTGTGTATTTCCAGCTATTGAATATAGGTGATCAAGAAATATTTTTTCCGCATTTTCACCACGATATACTAGAGGTTCTGAAGTTAATCCATATCTGTTTAAATGTTCTTCTGATAATGTTGATTTGACCATTAAACAAAAACTGTTTGGTTTGTGCATTTGATACTTTACACTTTTTCTTGCTTCACAATTTTCATCTTCAACTGGAACAAGTGTTGATTCAAAATCCGCATACACAACTAAAGGGATACGGTATTGATGATGAACCTTTTCAAATGTAACGAATGCTCTGTTTTCCGAAGGTAAATTAATCTTTGCTTCATAATTATTGTTACATAATCTTTTGTGTTCTTGTAACCATTCTCTTCCTTGTCTTCCTTCTCGTTGAAAATTAAAACATCTCTTACAAATCAACTTTTTGTTTCGATTTTTTGAAAGTTGCTTATTAACAAGACGATCGAATTGCTTTATGTACACATAGTGAGACACATCTCCTCGCGTTAGTAGTAGTAAATCCGTATGATCTGGTAGCTCTTCTTTTGCAATACGTAAAGGATACACTTTGTTTGAACTATCTAATGCAAAAACATTAATAGACGTGCCGGGATTTTTCTTTTCAAATTTTGATATATCTTTCGTAGAAACGGGATATGTTATTCCTTGAAAATTGTACCTGTGTCTTGCGTCTTCATATTCTTGGTTTGGTCTACATGGATTTTGTGATACAAACTTTGTCGTCATAGCATAGCGAAAACATTCATTATCTTCATTTTGAACATTAATACAAGATTTTGTATTTTCAATTATTTTTGGCAAAGGAATGTAACTAGATCCCATTAGTCCATATCCGTGTTTGTGAACTCTTATATCTAATACTTCAATACTTGTAAGACTCCATCCGGATCCTCTTCCTTCGTGTTCCTGAAGTTTAGTTAATATTTCTTCTATACAATTCTCGACTATTGAATCAATGTTTGAACTTTCCATGATGGTTCGGTTTTTTGTTATGAATCCTCTTGGTGATAATTCTTCTTGTGCATTTATAAACATAGCTTCTAGTAGTAAACCAAATTTAAGAAAGTTCAATCTTTTTAATTCTTCTTTTAAAGTTTTACTTACAATTGGTTTTGCTTCTCTAATAAATTCTTCTAAGTTCAAGTTTTCATTTTGAATCTTATGATGCATTACTACTTTACCGGGTAAAGCAAATACTTGTAGATTCGGTAAAGTAGTTGAAGATGTTGCTGTTATTTCTTCTTGTTCTTCTTGTTCTTCTTGTTGTTCTTGATCTTCTTCTGTGTTGTTGTGAATTAGTTCTTTATGTATATCTAGTAGAATTTCATCGTGAAACGATTCCGAACATTTATCGCAATGATACATGTTGACGATGTTTACTCTTCGAAATTTCGCCGAGAAATGAAATGGGCTCTGACGGTCCCGCTTTTATAACGGTTCCCCCACCACTATTTCATCATCATCATCATCCTCTTCTTCTTCTTCACTATCCGAGGAAAACAAACGTCTTGGACGAAACATTAATCTTCTACTAACTGATTGTTCATTTGTGTTCTCTATTCCAGTTGGGGTTTCAGTATGTACTTCTTCATATTCAAACGATGATGAAGATTCTGACATTACTACATCCATATCCAAATTTTCATTCTCCACATCATTTACACTTCCTACTTCTGATGTTGTTAGATCTACATCCATATCATTTACACTTTCTACTTCTGATGTTTCACTGTTATTATCATCTTCTTCCATATTAAAATCGTCTAGTTGAATTTTATACAATATTTCAATAAGAGGTTTTCTTGGATAATCGGTGTTGTCCACAGGAGCCATTTCAAGTAAATGAGGAATAACTCTTTGTGATTCGGCTTATATGATATTTTGATAAGTATGTCAAGGTCATTTTAGATTAAGCGAGAACTGGGAATAGATCACTAAGCGGCATGTTATTTCATTACCACAAAGTGATCTATTCCCCATTCTCTAAGAAGTGTTCAATCAATAACCAAAGTCCAAATCCATTTCCTTTTTTTTTTGTTTAATTTGAATCTTTTGTTACATAGTTTATTGGTTGACTGTTTGAAATTTCAATGTGTCGTCTTATTATTTGTTCCAATTCTTCTATTTTTGCTTGTTTTATCATTAGTTCTGTATGTAACTCATTAATGTAATCAGCTGCTTTATCCACCGTTCTTGTTCGTATTTCACCTAACATAACACCAGGAATCAATCTCTGTAGTCTGTAAAACTTAAACTTTATTCTAGACTCTCTTGCCTTAGCCATTTCCCGAAGCCTTTGTTTCTTATTGTCTTTACTTGTAGTCAAGTCCATACTCGTGACAAGTTCGCTTTCAGAATAATTCGACTATAGTACACTCGTCTTTTATACACTTTCCCCCACCACTTTCAATTTCCCCCACCCTACTAATATAGGTCAAGGTCATATGGTATTAACGCGAGAACGAGGAATAGAGCACTAAGTGGCATGTTAGTCCATTACCACAAAGTGATCTATTCCTCACTCTCTATTCTACATCTAATTTTTTTGGGTTTTTGTTATTTTTATCTTTTTTTGGTTTTTCTGGGGGAATGAGTGTTTGAATATTACTTGGTAGAATGTCCATTTTTCTTCTTCAAATCTTCAATAGTTTCCAACAATTGTAACAAATATGCGTTAGTTTTTTCTAAAGTTTTCAGTCTGCTACATCCAACTTGAATGGAAGGCACTATTAGTTGCAATTTTGCAAATTCTATCTTTTCTTTCTTGCACCTTTCTCTCATTTTTAGGTTTTTCCTTAGTCTTGCCGAAGATGGTGTTATAGGCTCGTACATACAATCTGGATATGGTTTTGACATTTTTAACACTGATGTTGAAGTACAATGAGATACTTGCGGCCGTTGAGCTTGATAATAATTTGTTGTTGGAGTATTGCAATACATCTTCGGTTCTAAGTTTTGGTGGCAATCTGTAGTTGAAAGTACTGGTGTTGCAGAAGGATCAGTCATCTTTCACTGTTGTCGTACAGAGTGAACTCTTTTTTTAAGTTTTACTTCTTTTATCACATTTCCCCCACCACCGACTTATAAATTCTTCCCCCCACCATAATTATTTATACTTGTTTTTCCACATTTCAAATTTTATACCATACTTCCAATGTGACATCTGCGTCTTCCTCTTTCAAGTATTTGACAAATTCAGGACTCCTCGACGATACATTCGGTCTGTTTAGATAGCTCATCACCTTGTGATGGCTTTCCTCATTTTCTATGTAACAATAAACTTGCATTAACTTGTTTTCTTCTTCTTTCGATGATATGAAATTTGCAACAGAGGTCCACTCTTCATATTTAATCTTGAAATGACGCACTTCGAATTCCATGATGTTTCTTACAATGCCGCAACAATAATAAAACTCTCTTCAAACAACCTGCATTTATACACGTTCCCCCACCTAGTTATAACCCCCCACTCTTTTCCCCCTCTCCTTTATATGTGGAAGGGGTATTATGGTTTGAATGCACGATACTTAATAAATTCAAACAAACACTGTGCACAAATGTCGCAGGTGTTATTACATGATTTGAATTTCATTATTTGACCTTTTACAAGATGAACTAACCTACCTCCATCATCTTGGAATTGTTCAAAATCTAAAACAGACGCTTTTCCACAATCATGACACATTTTTGTACCATCTTTAAAAGTATAAGCAAGATAGATAGCAAATCCATAATTGTCTCTTTTAAATTCAATGAGCATTTCACGAATTGCTTTAGGTATTTTACACTCATTTGATCTCATAATATAATGGTAAAGAAACCCATTATTGATAATTTCTTGTAAACACAGAACCAACAACCTATCCATCGTGTTAGACTTATACTGATAGTTACATCTAAAACCTCTTTCTTATATGATTTCCCCCCCCCCACCACTTTTATATAGGTCAAGGTCATTGTATATCAAGCGAGAACTGGGAATAGATCACTAAGTGGCATGTTATTCCATTACCACAAAGTGATCTATTCCCCATTCTCTAAGAAGATTGTTGATAATTTAGATTCCTAATATTTCTTTTCCTTCTTCTTCACCTTTTTGAACTGTAGTATTACCAGACATGTGTGATATTAGTTTCTTCATTTCTCGATTTTCCATTTCCACTTTCTTCAATTTTAAATCTCTTGCTTCGATTTGTAGTTTTAAATACTTGATGTAACTTCCAGCCCAGTGTAGGGTTTTCAATTTTGGTGCTCCCATTGCAATTCCAGGTATTTGAAATTGTAGTCGATTGAACTCCATGTTCATATCTTGTCGGTCTTGTTTTTCCTTTTCTAGTCTTTTCAATCTTTGATTCTCCCTTAACGAAGAAGTTGGATCACAAGGAATATGACGAAACATTTTGGTCAACGATATCTCGAAGAATAAGCTTCTACGCAGAAAACCAACACATTTATGCACTCCCCCCTCCAACTTTAGGCTAGTGGTGGGGAGAATTACATTAATTTAATACTTATTTCCACCGTTACACTTGCTCCATTTTCAAAAAGGTATCTGTAAAATGGTTCTGGATACTGGTATATTTCACGTCCTATATTTTCCTTAAGAAAGTTGAAAGCTATTCTTTTCGAATAGTCATTATGATATACTTCTCTTAAATTAACAAGAATTCCATCTTCCAGAAATTTCACTTGAATCATTGGTATTTTGCTTACATCATCTTTGTCTATCAGAGGTAGCCTGTAGGTGAACGTATTTGGTGGTAAACGTAAGGTTCTATCAAGTCGAGAACAGAATATTTTGAACAGTTTTTGATCATTGATTGCAATCTCATGAATACCTATCATTTTATAGTACGAAGGTTCAAAAGGTACAGCACGAAACGTTTTTACTAGACAGTTACTCGAAGAAGGTTCTGTAGGTGCGTTAGGATTGAACATTTTTAGTCGACAGTTTCCTGACGAATAAGCTTCTACGCAAATAACCAACACATTTATGAACATTCCCCCCACCAACTTTAAGCTAGTGGTGGGGAGAATTTTCCCCCACCACTTCTTCAGAATTAATAGCTTCAATTTGAATTACAACAAATATATTTGACGCAAATTCCCAAAAAACTGAATATGAAACAGTTTCTTCCACATCTTGAGATTCATTTTGTGTTTCAACCATTTCCATCATTGAAGGTTCTTGATCAATTTCTGTTACTTCCATCGCTTCTTCTACAGGATTTTGTATTGTGTTGGTTGTTTCAACTTCATCTTCTTCTTGAACTAACGTAATATTTCGTTGTCTCACAATTTCAATTAATTGTATAAAAGAATTATCTCTAGGAGACATTATTAACCATACATGTAGCTCCAACAAATGCTGACTTACTAATGACAAAACTCTCAATTTATAAGACTTGTTTGAATAATAAAGTGGGGGAACTACCTTAGTCCAATTCGGATTCGGATTCAGAAGACAATAAAGGTGATATGGGTGAATCCAACGATGAATCTAATATAAATGTATCAATAGCTTCCTTAACTATATCTTCGTCACTATCGTTTATCATTTCTTCAAAAAGTTCTTGTTCAAACTGTACCATTTCTTCTTCCATCGTGGAATCATTATCAGTTTCGTTATAATTTTCCTCTATATTGTCTTCTTCCATTTCATTTGTATTAATATAAACATTTTTAACTTCAAAATAATTAACAAATGGAGTATCTTTAGACAACATATTTGTTCACCACTTCTTTTACCTCGAATAACAAACTATGTATCGCTTACTTAGTCTTATATACTTCTACCCCCACTTTTTTTGCACAACGTGAAGGAAGGTGGGGAGAGGATTTTGTAGCTATTCTTCTCTATCTAGGTTATATTTCATTGCTAGCACATCTACTATAATTTTCTGCTTTTCAACTTCATCACGAATAAATATTGTCCAGGGAAATAGTTCATTAATATTGTTGATTGTTACTTTTATATCATACAAAAAATCAATATGTCTTAGTAATGAAACAATAACAATAACTCCTATCCCATTGTTTGCCATAATTGTTTCTTCAATTTTAATACGCAAGTTTGTTATCAAACTCCATATATTAATATCATTGGCTATAAAACCATCAAGTCTAGTACTCATCTTGACGGTGCAAGTACAGACTAAAAACCTGGAGGTTCATAGTCCGCCTTTTATGAGTTTTAAAAATGGGGAAGGGGAAGGAATAAGGATTGGGAGGGGATAGGGTGGGGGTGAGGGAAGGGTAATGTGGTTATTAGACCACTTGTGCGACAAAGTAGCCACCAATGCTAACTTCGAGCTCATAACACTTCATAACATCATCCTGCCAAGTCAACATACGTTCTCTAGTATTTGGTGTTACACAGAAGAACCTACTGTCATTATACACAATAGCTGAACCAATTATAACATTGAATCCTAAATTTAGCCATTTGTGTGCTTCCGTAATAAATCTTTCTATTGTATCAAAAGGAAATTGTTCATCGATGTAGATTGGTCTCATTTGTTCATCAAGTTCAATTACATCTTCATCTTCACTGTCACTGCTACTATCATTTTCATTGTCACTGCTACTATCATAATAATCTATCACATCTTCTTCAGGCTGTTGGAAAACATCAGCAATTTCGGAAGGATTGAAGTTTTCACTATGGTGAGGAAGCATTTTAAAGCAAATAATAACGGCAGAGACGAAACAACAAGTGTGGCGCGTGAAAGCAGAATGAAGGAGTGAACAATGCTTGCTTCGCTTTTATAACGATATGCTAATGAGAGGGGTAAGAGGTGACCCGGGAGGTGGGGAAAAAGGAAGGAGAGGGGATATTTATTTTAAATAATTTGCATAACTTTTGACTAAAATAAGATAACCAAATTCTTCTTTTACTAAAATGTTCGTCTTACATAGACCTTTTCAATGATGTATCGCTTGTCGTAATCGATCGAACCATTATCGAGTTATAGCCATTTGAATTTTCGGGGGGGGGGGGGTTCCGCTTGAGTGAACACGGGGGGGGGGGTTCCGCTTGGGTGCTCATGCGGAACTGATCTTCTCACGAGATAGTCGTGTGATAATGAAGACAAATGTTCATCGTGCCGCGACCACTAATTAACTCGCATTTGCCGTGTTCATATCTTTCCTACTCATTATATATACGTTTCCTACTTCATTATTTCAAGACTAATTAACTTGCAAAACAACAGTCTCTGTCTTTGAATGCTGATGAGATTTCATTAGGAACCATTCTTTGCACGCTATATGAAGCTACACTGGCTATGCAAGTCAGAGCGGTCATATAACTGTACAACAACCTCTGAAAAGTAGGTCACGAGACTTAGAGTGTTAAAAAATAATGGGGGAGAAACACAACGCTATAACGCATTGTGTTTCTCCCCCATTATTTTTAGCAAAATTTGGAAAATCTATGTGAATTTACTGTTTACGTCCCCACCTTGTAATACGATCCTTTTTATCCCTGAGGAGAAAGTCTTGAGAACTTAAATTGTTAAGTCTCTTCTCTTTACACAAATTGTCAGGAACTTTAATTTTATATTTATTGCCGTTACATTTTGCCAATATGTGTTGGTGGTCAACAACACTTAGAAAAAAATATCTCAAACCTTTCTTAAGCCTCTCTCCTCTGACGGATATTATTTCAGGATCGTCTTCAACAGTGGGGATTTCTGTCAGTTGTGGTTCGGAAAGATGTTTTACGATATGTACACGGCAGAAATGTTCGTTCTTAACACATTTCCTACCACAAGCTGATCCTTTCTTAATTCCCCTAGCGAGCACTTCAGGGCAAGTAGTGGGACGGCTAAATGCCCTACGACGCTCTTCTTTTAATAATTGGAAACGCTCTGAAGGAGCAGACTTAGGAGATTTATTTTTAGGATAGGCGTGATCTTTAGGAATAGTAAGTGGTGGGGTAGGAGGCAATGGTGACAGTGGAATGACAGGTGTACTAAGACAATGAAGCAAGGTTTCAAATGAAGGGGTATTAGGACGAGGAGCTGGCTTCTGCGGTGGTGGCATGTTAGTTGAAGGCGGTGTGGAGTCATTTGAAGACGAAGGCGGTGAAAATATGCTGCGACGTATGGTATTGTTGGCCGGGGGAAGAGGAGCTCCAGAAGTTGAAGGTTTCGAGTCTAGTTGCTTCTTATACCAATCGGGAGCATTTTTCAAGCGAAGAGTTTTCTTGACTGGAGTTGAAGCCGTAGTAGAAGTAGAAGTTGAACTTGTAATAGAAGAGCAGGCTGTAGTGGAAGTTGTAGTTGGCAGGGATGACATCGTGGTAGTTCTGTTCGCAGTTCGCAGCTTAACGTCTGGAATCAGAATGAAACGTTAGCCGTGGTCGATGCGTCTTTTATAACGGTATGCTAATGAGAAGGGTTAACAACCGTTAGGTGGGGGAAGGTGGGAGAGAAGGAAAGAGAGGGGGTATTTATTTCAAATAATTCGCATAACTTTTGACTAAAATAAGATAACTAAATTCTTCTTTGACTAAAATGTTCGTCTTACATAGACCTTTTCAATGATGTATCGCTTGTCCTAATCCGTTAATCCATTATCGAGTTATAGGCATTTTAATTTTTCCGGGGGGGGGGTTCCGCTTGAGTGGACACGGGGGGGGGGGTTCCGCTTGAGTGAACACGGGGGGGGGGGTCGGTCATTGACCCTTCCGAAAGTGGGTCAAGGTCATTTAAGACTTATAAAGAACCAAGGTGATGGGAACAGTAGTAACTGTTCCCACCACCCTGTTTGCCTAACGGTTCCCACTCCCAACCCACTAGTTACGTTCTGCGAGGGACATCGACGCAATTTTGTTTGGCCCGTCCGGGTCCATCCGTAACGGGCCGGTCCGGGTCCATCCGTAACCGTGAATTCGAAGGGAAACTGGAACAGCTAATGCAGAAACGCAACTCTAACACCCACCCAACTAATCCCACCCATCATATTCCTAAACAAAATGCAAAAACCTAGTCCGCAATTTGCGGATGTCCCACCCCTTCTAAGTGAAGTTCAACGGAACTTCTGAATTTACAGTTAATCTACCCCCTATCATCTAGCTGAAAGGCAAAACAACAACATTAATTATAAATACCAACACTTAAAACTAACAACACATCATTATTAAATATCAAATAATTCAACACAACCAAATACCATCATTATTCTTAAAATTAATACACCTTTAACGCTAAACACAACTTATAACTAACATCGCAATGCGCAAATTAATTCTTAAATTAAGTGCAACTTACAACTAATATTTACACACACACACATACCACATTGCATTAAAGAACGCAACGTAGTATAAGAAGTTCAAATATATATAGGCCTACTATATATTTGAACCTCTTACCGAGTCGCCAACGACTTTTCGCTATGAAAACTCGTTGACGACTGACGCGAAAATCGGGCTCGTATCGCTCCTCGGGTTTTCGAGTGGTGGGGTAATTAATGCAGTGGTGGGGAAATTGTTTCACTCCAGTACGGTCTTCAATCCACTCCAGTTCGCAGCAGTGTAAAAATGAAACGAAGGAGTGGGGGTGGCGCATGCGCAGCGACGTAAAATCCAAGGTTTGAGGTTAGAACTTTCCGTGCACAGTAGAGCTAAATTGAGTAATACAGGACTCGGCGCATGCGCAATAGCGAGGAGTGATTCCGATCCGGAGAACTCGTTGCATTCGCAGCAGCGCTAAAGTGAGTAATACAGACTAGGCGCATTCGCAGTAGCGCTAAAGTGAGTAATACATGACTAGGCGCCGTAGCGTGAAGTTGGCTCACTCCAGTACAAGTTATAGCAGCATAAAAATGAAACGAAGGAGTGGGAGCGGCGCATGCGCAGTGACGTAAAACCAAGGTTTGAGGTTAGAATTTTCCATGGTGGCTGCCATGTTTAATTCTGTTTCATTCAAACAATAGTAGTTCATGGCTGGCATGGGATGTGAAGTGTGGTAATTAGATGGGGTTAGCAACCGGTCGTGACCGGCCATTGACCGGTCATCGACCCGGCGGGGTTCCGCTTGAGTGACCACCGGGGGGGGGGGTTTTAATCTCCATTTTTTATGGGGGGGGGGTTCCGCTTCATTAGTCACGGGGGGGGGGGGGGGGGGTTCCGCTTGAGTGAACACGGGAGGTTCCACTTGGGCGCTCATGCGGAACTGATCTTCTCACGCGATAACCATTATAAAAGGAGATTGTTCATCGCGCCGTGACCATTAATTAACTCGCATTTGTGGTGTTCGCATCCTTCCTACTCATTATATATACGTTTCGCCAACTTCATTATACAAGTCTAATTGCTACTAACCTGAAATTTCATTTACATTAGCACATGTCGTCCTGTTTGAATCACCTTCGCGTGCTCGACGTTATATCTCATTCATTTGTCTTGTTCTCACTTCTACACGTCTGACATACTTCTTGTGATGGATACGCAATGTTTGAAATTGAAACTTTTGCGGACACAACATATATTACGAAATAATTACAAACCATCGGTTTCAAAGACTAAAACAAATTTAACAAAAGTGAGGAAGAAATTAAGTTTTAACCCGTTATACTCTGTTAGAACTTCGCAGGTTCACGTTGATGATAATGTTATTCACAACATTTTGCGTTCGATGTTACGTTTCCACAACTTCGAACTTGTTACACCTATCGACTGTGTTCAGCAGGTTTTCATATTTTACCCCCACCCTTCTTTATATAAGTGCGCTCACGACAATTCCTGTTTCATTCTTCTATACGCTCTTCGACCGACAACTACTCCGCTCTAAATTACACACTACAAGAAGATGGATACAAACCAAGAACAAGTACAAGTTCACGAAATATCGTCTACTACCCACCCGAGAGAGAATCCTCCAAGAACTTCGCCTTCACCGAATCCACAGAACCCCGTCCAAGTTTCGGATGTATCTTCGACGGCGAGGAATGATCTTGAAGCTATTCTTCGGTCGCTCGTCGGTTTCGACTGACCTGTACGACGATCGATGTTAAACTGAACTCTTAGAAGTTCAGTTTTTTTTTTAAAACTTCCTCCGGATGACCTTGAAGCAATTATCCCCTCTCCCTTTTCAACTAACTTCTACTTTTGTTCAACTGTTGAATTTCAGTTTTGAACTAACTTTTAATTTATGCGATGTTTTAGTTGAACCCGGTTAATTTATGCGCGCATTTAGTTCACTCCCAAATTGTTGAATTTCAGTCTTGAACTAACTTTTAATTTATGCGCAAATCTACTTCAAACGCTCACCCCACCTCCTCACCCCTCATTTAATATACGACCGGAAGCTATGTGCCCCGGCACGTGGCTTCCGGGGCAGCTGACCTGAGCCAGAAGTAACCAAATCTAACTACTTAATAGAAATAATTCAACACTATAAAAAAAAGAACAACATTTTAACCTAATGTAAATGAAATGGGAAGATTGATATTTAAAGCTACATGCAGTACATCAGGAGAAATACTCTCAGTATAAATGTGTTATTGTTACTTACATAAGAAGTATTTTTTCTACGCCAGAGGCATTTCATAAAGTTTTGAGGGGGAACGGTTCAAACCCCGGTATTGTTGCTATCTAACATAGACCTTTAAAAAGCTACTAACTTTTCTCGGGATCAATCCGGCAACCTTTGGATTCAAAGTCGATGAGGACTAACAATCAGTACTCAGCAAGTTTACATAGTAATAGTAAAAATAGGCTAATAATGTTTACAGTATATAGGCTTGATTATAAGAGTAAGCCTAGTACCTCGTAATTTCGACATATTTTTTTTTAATTACAATTAGGTGTCAATGTGTATAATTTTATTTCTTAATAAGTTTAAATCTGTGCTAAGATTGAACAACGTGATTTATAAAATTGTAGCATTTCACTAATTCAACCTATAACCTGGACGAAAAGCCCTCGTGAGGACATTTCCAAAATATATTGCGCGGATATTGCGGAATATCATGTAATTGCTAATCAACTATTGTGAGTAAATAAAAAATTGGAAAATTAAAAAAGATTTTGATTGGAATAACTTGAGTAAATTTACGTTTATATGTAACAGCATTGTAGCCTATTTAATTGGTTTAATTTTGCTCTATTGTAAAGTCCATTCATTATAGCAGTTAATTACCTCTTCAATTAAGAAATTAACTAAACTCAGAGTGTTGGAATGTAATGTAAATGCCCGAAGTACAAGGTTATGAGAAGTATCAAAATATTGATTTCCCCCACCATTCTCACCCCTGCGACGCCCCTCCCCTCTCTCCGCTCCTCCGACGCCTGCGCGTCTTCTGCCCTCCCCCACCCTCTTGGAGCGCCTTACCCTCCCTTATTACACTAATAATTAATGACCCTTGCAATGGTAATGATTAATTAGGCGCTCCATTTTTTTAATTAAAGGAAAAATTACTTTTTACCAGGCTGTTTGTCTTCGTCTTTGCCACTCGATGCGGTTCCACGAGTTGTTTTGTCAAACTTTAATTTAGTTTCCCTCCTTTTCCTTTCGCCAACAGTTAAGAGAGAAGATTAAAACGATAATGATAACCAAGATGGCGGTCACATTGTGCTCCTCCGTTGTGGCCGCCATTTTGTTTGTATTGACCAAAATATTATTTATCCCCGGCCCCTGGGCCACAAGTAATTGTGTCCGTTGATTCATTTTTCCCGCCGAAATGAGCCGGTGGCATTTTCTGATTGCGCGGAGGTCGGTGTGCTCTTTCGCTGGAAAGAGAATACCCCTTTCACAATTGATGGAATAAAGCTATATAAAATTTACGACTAATCTCATCATAATGAAATGGCAATAAAACTTTTTATTAAACATTGTTGTTATTTGACATTCACTTTCTCGCCCGGCCAGAGGACTGTCTATGTAGGCCTATGTGTTGAATAAATTTTGGAAAGTTCTAAGACGAAAAGAGATTTGATTAATTGTCAATCTATTTGGAAGTGTCTTATAGAACAATAAATGTTTAATATCCAACATAATTTCATAAATATTAGTCTATAACGTAATTTCAAACTTTGAAATTACGTTTTATTGATGACATGTATATGTGCATGTTATCAATAGACCCTATTCATCAACAACCAACAACATGCAGGTTAAAAATCATCAATGTATAACCAGATATCGTGACTTAATACATCTGTTCAACATAAAATTAAGTCTCTCAGTAAATTTCAAGACATCTCACATACCTGTATATACCCACTTCGCTCCATAAGTGTAGGCCTAACTGTAAAATTCCTAGACATTCAACCTCCTTTTTTCAACACCATCTTTTATATAACGGTATAAAACTCTAAAACAATCTTCCACGTAAGCTTGGAAGGACACGTCGTTGGAGACCGATCACTCAAAATTCAGGAATGAAATGAAGTCCATTTTAGTTGAAAAAAAACATGTTACAGCGTCCGTGAATTCCTGGCTAACGGATTAAAAAGATTCAATTTTATTTAATTTTTAATACAAAGAAGTTCTTATTTGAGTTAAGGTAACTTTATATATAGACTAAGGAAACAATGTAATAATTGCACTGTATCATTGACATTGTTAATGCAAATTGTAATATTTGTTAAGTCTGGAAAAAAAATAATAAATAATAATCCTAGTTATTCTAATACACATTATTCCTCTTAACTTCCTATAAATTTTAGAAACGTAGTTAATAAGAACCTTTTAAAAAATAAATTTGAAAAAAACGTTCATTTAAAAAGGTCTCTTTTCTTATTTTACGATCTGCTACAACACCCTGGCTAAACTGCTTCACTGTTCACTTTGAAACTCAACATTTTTAACTATGATCAATTTTTTCGCCTAGTTGAAAACATCGGATGATTGCTTTGTTCAATTCGTATAATCTATTAAACTACAAAGGTGATGTCAAATATAAAACAGTACTTAAAATTACTCATATTAATTTTCCTGCATACTAATAGAATAAATTTAGTATATTTTACGGTGAAAAATGTATTGGGTGAGATCATGAACATTCTCTAAACCTGCTCAATACACCTACGAAAGAAGGTCAGAGAATTTCCACCGACTTAACAAAAACCCTTAACTTTTTGTATCAAGCACAAAATTATTCCTACGCAAAGAAAATACCAAACCAATACCATATTCCAGTATTTTGTTTCTAATATAGTAATCGAGATAATTTATTATTCATTTGGTTCATAATTCGTTTTAATTTAGGCCTACTACTACAGAAAAGATTTAAATATTTGTCTGAAAGGAAAAAAGAGGAACAGTATTAAAACTTGTTGTTGTGTCGCTATCATCATAATATGACAGTATTGTATGTAATCCTACTCTAGGTGGAGAAAACCCGTCCTTATTACATTTAAATTTCAAAGTAGGTCAAAAATGGTGTACTAGTTATAATTGGTTTCATTGCTAGGAATGCACTATCCCTGCTTTACTCAATTATTGTAACTACAGTAAACGGTTTATAATTTTTTCAATAGTAAATTGAAGTTCATATTTTGACAAAATATTATTTCTGATTTCAGTAAAAATAAAACCCTCGTAAACTCTGAAACTTCCTATTAAGTAACAACCAATCAATTTCAATATTCAATAAAAACAATTTAATCATTCGTTCACATTTTGCTGAATTTAAGAAGCCTACTATTGGTTTCCAATAAAAACAGGCAGTCTTGTACAGCTTTATGTCAAACGGTACCTTGCTAATTAAAATTATAAAGAGATAGTCTTTATTCTTAAGAACTATGACTATTCTTCTTTAAAACTTCTTTTTTTTATTCTATCTCATATAGTTGACCTCTTAATACTGTTTACAGAGAGAGTGTAGCACAAAGAAATCGTCCACTTTTTTTCTAGATAGAATGTAGAAATTTGATCGAAATAAATCATAGATTCGTATTTACCTCTAGCCTTGGTATGCTTTTTATCGTTGTTTGCTTTATACATGTCGCTGTTTTATGTAATTCTTACAAAAAATTCTTGTTATCAATCCTATATCATAGCCACATTCCTCATAGGCGGCTAAGTATTTTTAATAAATGATGGGTTTTGTTAATAATTATTCTTCCTTCGTATATTGGTTTACCATCTTGTAATCTGAAACAAAAACCAACTTTTATAAAAAAATTATGTTAACTATTAAATCTATAATTCGTATGAGAAACTCTAACAACAACAAACAAACAATAAAGAAGGTTACGTCATTTTGAGAACCCCACAGATCTACTAGGATGACAAATAGAACTTGATTCCTTTGCATTATAGCGCTCTACTAATAATTTTAAACATTAAACATCTCTATTTTACTCTCATCAAAAAGAAGTATCAACAGCAGTTAATTACAAAACCTAATTTGATTTCAATATTGCAATAACCAAATGATCGGCTTTCCAGTAAATATTTTCTAAATATATGTTTTTGTATAATACCGTATAGCATTTACTTTTAGAAATCTAAAGGTAAATGAAGCACAATATAACTGAGTTGGTTTGTCTTGTTTTTCCAGCGGTATATGTATTTATTTATTATTTTTTTTTTTACAATCTTACTTACTTAATTTTATTTAGGCTATTGTATGAAAAAGTTTTATAATTATTTTACAATAAACGAACTGATTGATTTTAAATTTGACATACCTATTTTCCAGCTCGACTAACTTAGGTTTCGTCTTATCCATAAAGGAGACACCGTTTTTAAAGCTCTAAGCAAATGTTTATATATGATAACAAATCTTTTTGAAAATACTCGTATAATTCAGTTTTAACACAATTTGAGTGCTTAGGAACACGCATTTCATGTTAGAAGTTTTTAAAAAGCATTTTAAAAATTCACTTTTAGGATTATATAAGTACTAAACAACCTGAGTTGAGAACCAAACTGAAACATGTAAAATTGGTATTGTCTTTTTATTCGTTGGAGAAAAAATTTACATTTAGCCTATATTTCAACTAATGAACTGATTGATTTTAAATTTGATATACTTATTTTCCAGCTCAACGAACTTCAGTTTTGTCTTTAAAAATCCATAAAGGAACCCCTCAAGTATCAAGCAAATGTTTATGTATGATAACATCACATAATCTCCTTGAAAATATATTCAGTTTTAACACAATTTGAATGCTTAGAATCACGCATTTATGTGAAGAGTTTTTAAAAATTATTTTTAAAATTCATTTTTAGTATTACCTTTACAAAACAACCAGAGATAAAAACATAACTGAAACATGTAATGGTATTGAGTTTTTATTCGTTGGAGGCAAAATTTACATTTATATTCCAAGAGGATAACTGATATTTTAAATAACGAACGTTATCCCCATGAAATATTGGCTGCCCAAAACACACCGAAGTGTCGCTAGGAATTACAGCGGGGACTGGGCTTGGGACATCGATTGGCCTTCAAAATGAAATTAAGAAACGCGTCTCGGAGCTGTAGCCGGGGGGGGGAGGGGATTCGCATACCCCCCCCCCACACACAATCACACGAGCTACCATATCTCCCTCGACAGACGGACTTCTCATAATAATGCGTTCTCACTTTCACCCCCCCCCCTGGCCCGGAGCTCGGGCTCATCGACAAAAATCGAATATTGATCAGTTGACGCCCTGAGCAAGGCCTTTATCCCTCATATGCGATTGGACCGGGTGGGAGGGGGTGGACGATTGGATTTTTAAAGGGTTTTTCGTCTCGTGTGAGGGACGACGATAATAAACACTTTCTTCTTCCTAATCTCTCTCTCCCTCTCCCCCGCTCTCTCCCGATCCGTGGTCCGCTAATCCTGTCCACGCGTTGTCGACTTTGTTAGCCATCTTTTATTTCCGCTCTCGACACCTTGAGGATCAAGAGTGATGCTGTGGTTATAGCATCATAGTGTGGGTAGTTTAAAAAAACTTGTTTCGTCATTCATTTTTCTTGGTTAAAATAATTTAAAATGTATAACTATAAGAGGATTAGTCACTCGTTTAAACATCTCAGGCGTGTTGAGACATATATGGGCTAAGAAAACCCATTTTCTTCAAATAATAAGGGCACGAAAAAGGACAAAAATATGGGCTGAAGTACTTTTGCTCATAGCAATGATTAATTTTTTACTAAGAGAAATAATACCGGGTGTTACAATTTTATTAGGTATTGTACAATTAGAATTACGTTCATATTACATTCGTGTTCTTATTATTTTCTTCGCCTCTTTATTGACATATATTCTAGACATTAGACATTCTTATAGTTGTTTGACAAAATCATGTTACTGTTTCATTGTAAATTCCTAACACAAAATTTATTTGATCAAGAAACCCCTTATTTTCAATCATGGGTTGAACCATTAGGACTAGGTGGAAAATTTTCGAAACTAACTGGCGATATCTAACGAGGGGGAAGAAGCTTGTCAAGAGTCAAGAGAATTTGAGCGGAGGGCCGCAGTGGCGACGGGACGGCGGGCGCAACGGGCGTACAATGGTATCAAATTTGAAAGTTGGGCAGCTCGGTAATGAATTGCGATCATAAGCGGGCGACAATGGGCGTTATCAGAAGCATCGGGAGCTTTGGGAATTTATGGTCGACATTTACACACAATACCGGGGCTGTGCAGCTAATGTGGCGATCTAATTGGTGGAGACACCAACGCCATCTGCGCGACAGCGGCGACACTAACACTAAAGAGGCTACTGGCCAGAACACTAACTAGACAACGCTCGGCAGGACACTAGGACACTATACAACACTATGACGAGGTAGGCCTACAGAATCACCCTTGTCTAGGATAGAACCGGCAGCCACAGAACCACAGAACCATGAGGTGAGCATACCAGCATATATACCATAACCACTCGGCTACCCAGTCGGTGCTACCTACGATTGTGTTTATAGCCTACTCAATGTTATCACTCTTTGCCTTTATGGGATCGTTGTATGTTTTAACAGGTTTAATCGGAATGCTTTCAGCGATGCCCTTTAACTTGAAAAATCGTTTATGAATATAATACACTAAATAAACTTGCCATCGTTCTGTTCAATTTTATTGACACAGAAAGTAACTGAATCTCAATATATCTACTAAATGACGTCCTTCAATAGTCCTACTATCCTTCAATATTTCTGTAATCTTTTATACTTACATAGAATTCAGTATGAAATAAAAAAGTAAGAAAATAATAGAAAACCTGTTTCTGTATAAGAATCTAGTAGTAAATTGTAACAAAAAGATAAGAACTACACATTATGAACTGTGGCAAACAAAAACTCAACATAGTTTTTAGTACAATAGTACGTTTTGGGAAATAGGTTTTTATGAATTTAATGCGATATACCACACCATTATAAAACCCTGAAAGGACGTGTGGTAATGGAAAGAACACAAAACGTCATTAGGCAGGAGAATGTCAAAGGCGTGTAAACACAGGGAACACAAAGGGGAAGCGGCCATTAGTGGTGGAAAGTTTAGCGCTGCCCCTCGGTTCAAAGGTCGCCAACACCTTTGACGTCTGATTAAGCCTACCCTTACCTCCGCATGTGGGGGGGGGGGGGGGCACACCTTGAGGAGGAACCTGGGTTGGAGGAGGGGGGGGGGAGTAATCCGACTCCACTGACCTGGGGCGGATATATAATTTAATTTCTCCATTCTAAAAAACAGTGCGAGAAGAGCGCGAGACGTGAATTGAATTTCCAGAATTGTACGTCTTTGTCACTCCTACGGACACGGATAAGTCCGTCTCTCTCTCCCTCTCTCATCAGATAGCTGACTCGGCTTTTTTATATATTTATTTCTATGTCTCCGGGGGTATCTCCAATTTGTCGAGCAGCGCCTGACGACAATGTCTGATCGATTCGCCACCTGCTCTGCCTCACAAAGCGTCGCGCACACGCACACACGATCACCAACACACACACCGACACACATATCGGCCCATTACCTTTATGGAAATTTACATCTGTTTTGTTTGCCGTAAAGACCTCCGTCTCCAATTTGCTCAACAGCCGGAACAAAGAGTTGGAAATGACGCAGCCTCCAATTTCTCTTCCCGTTCGATTTTCAAATAAGGCAGTCGATAGTGCTCCTGATTTTACATGAAGTAGAGGTTTTGAACTCCCGTTAAATTACTATTGCCTTTGATGAGGATATTTTAGCAACTATATGATAGTTTTTAAAGCAGATAAAGGTAACTACTGCTGTGGTAGGCCTAATTATTTCACTCAGTTAAAACATTGGTGTGAATGTGTAAACCAAATTAAAGAAATTGGCTTTGTGTATGTCCAAGCCCATTTTTATGACATTTTAGGTAAGATAACAAAGTCGAAATTTATAGATAATAGACTATTATTTGTCAAAAATAGGAGGTCTGAGACATTAACAATTATTGTGTCCACGTGTTTTATAGGAGGCAAGAAATCTACATAAACTATAATTAATTATGGATTAGACAGCACTTAAAGTACGGTAACAAAAACATTTTTTTAGAATATTTGTGTGTTTTGTATTAAAATACAATAATCTACAGAATGTAGTACTGTTTTCAATTTAAACGCACCTTATTTATTGCAGATTAAATACAACCAATCCCGACTGTTTCCTGACAAACGCGAATCGCACCAATTGAATTATCACCGTCCGGTCCAGGTAAACATATAACACCGTCCGAATATTAAACTGTTTTGTACAATTTCCTCCTCATCCGGCCCATCACAGTTTAAACCCACCGGAAGGCCGGATGACCGGGTGACAACGGGAAACGCGACAAACACGTAACTCGCCGGATAGCGGATGGCGGATGGCGGCCGAATATATCGAAAACAGTGACAGGTAATTGTCCACCGATAAATATGCATTTGGCGCTGGGCCGTGCAAACGTCGCAGCGTTATGTATGGGCGAGACGCATAACTCAAAAACAAAGACCACCGCTGCCTAAGTATGAGAAATGCGGGTCCGCCGTGAAATACAGCCCTCGGGGGACGCGCCGCCGGCCCGGGGGAGCGCAATTTTGTCATACATGAACGTGCTACCGGCGTGATACATGGCTGGATATCCCTGCCCGGCCCGGCAACGCACCGGCCGCGGTGACGTCTCGCCTGGGCAGTTACATGGATCTTGCAAATTTAGCGAGATTAAATAACTTTCATTTACAGCTAAACTATTTCCAAAACTTTCCAAAACAGATTTAACAAATCTTACAGGTTCCAGTTCCCCGTTTACTATGGACAATTGTTACCTAAATAATAACACATATTCTACGATAAAAAAAGTTATTTAGTAAATTATTGCGGACATTTTCCACCACTGATTAGAAAATAACAAAATCACGACGTTTCGGGATCTGGAATCTGATTCCGTCTTCAGGTGAAAGAAATAAATAGAACATGACATAGTTAGAACAGCAGTTTCTGTTTAAGCTTTGTGCATTTATTATTTATTTATTTATTCATCAACGGTCAGCGCCATTTACATCAAAATGTGTACATTAAAATAACAACATAACGTGAATTATAAATATAAATAACGAAACTAAAGTGATATCCAAGATGCTCAACACTCAAAAATCAAAGAATCAAGAGAATATTCATGGAAGACATGCAAAAACATAAAGTAGCCTAAGTTAATATTCTACAGTTAAGCAATGCGAAAGTACAATAATAAATATGAAAAATGCAATAAATTACGTGCAAGCTATTTACAATGTTGTATGAAACAATAAATTAATTACATGTCAGTCTAAACGTGCGAAGACATAAATATTGAATTACTACAAGAAATGCAAATGCAAATTAAATTAGGGTTTTATTTAATTTTTGTGACTGCCTTTTCTGATTTCAAGTTTGGCTATGGACTTCTCCACGTTCACCTGGAGTGTTTTTACTAACTTTGTAATGTTCTAGGTATTTCTTCCACCTGAAGACGGTCTTCAATCCCCTTGATCGTCGTGAATGTGTTATTGGCAATGATAATGATATTTATGTAGGCCTATTTATTTCCAAAATCTCTTTAGTACCTATGTTTTAATATGTAAGCCACTGTTTATTATACTTATATTTAACCTGCTTATTTACAAATATTTTTCACCTGAGTCTTGTTATCTATAGAGGAAGTAGACATTACAGTATGTATTAAAAATATATTTAATTATTTTTTTATGTGTCTAATATACAAAGTTAGGACTCAAAATTCCAATTCTATAATTTTCAAATATTTTAGGTAACGCATTCTACAAGACATTCTACAAGGTCAGCCTACTCCAACTCAAAATCTTCCCAAATTTTGATATTGGCTTTATAAAGTTAGTACTATAGATCTATAAAGATTCTTTGAATGCAAAACTGCCTTCCCAGTTTTATACCGTGGTGGTCAAACCGTAATAATATAATAGTTGGAGAAGTGCTTTGCTCTAGTTATTCCACTAAAAAGCGCATCGCGGGTCCAACAAATACACGTTTTATTGCTCTATTCTGACCGCTGGACTCTATTTTCTGCGGGTCTGATATGCACGAACATCAAAACCGCATAAAAGCCCTTAACGATACCGTTAACCAAGAACGCGAAGAAATGCAAATTGGCTGGCAGCGGCTGTAAAAAGTTTCATTTTGGCCAGTTATTTTGGTTTATTGACTCCTTCCCTCCATGGGACGCGGGATTATTCTGGGTTTATAACTAGCCGCTGTGCTTCAGCTGGCTGTAAAAACAACCCCAGACTCCTTCATTAATGCGGAATGTGACAGCGTTTATATAAGGGTTTGTGTTAATTAAGTTTGACCTTATAAATAAAAAATAACTTTCTATTAATGTCTTCATGAACTGAAAAAAACATAGTACAACATGTTTGATGATTAATTATTATTTTTATTCAAATTTAACTTGCGATCTCAAAGGAAATAATCAACACTTTTACTTCTGAGTTTATTAATTGTTTTATTTTGTAAATTGGTCTTCTCATCAGAATAAAACACTAAATAAACCTGTCGGAGCAGACCTGCGTACTCAGCGAATTTCCTACCAAATTTTGATATTTTTCATTTTCCCATAAACACCATGGGAGCGAGTAGGCCTACGTAGGTTTGATATTATATGGGGTTTTAAGCAAATAAAAGTTCAACCTTATTTAGTGAATGTACATCCCTACTAAATTTGTTCAAGTTTTATTATTTTTTATTTTCCCCATAAACACGATGGGTTTGAGTATGTAGGTTTGTCACCACATGGGTTTTGCACATACAAGTTATACTTTTCCAAGTGAATGAATATACCAAATTTTATGAATGTCAATAAATAAGCAAGGGTTGTGTTGATTTCCCATAAGAATAACATGGGAAACATATTTTTGGATTTTCTCCATAACCTGTAAGGCTAAGCCAAAAATTCAAAATACTAAATTGTTTAAACATACTTTAGACAAACAGTATTAAAATAATGTGTGGATTAATAGAGCAACACATTATTTGGCGTATGCCAAATCTACTATTTCACTTATAATCAAATGCTTCGACTTTACATATAGTAAAACAGAGCTTACAATTAAAACAAAAGGATTATAAAAGTCTATAAATCTAAAAAAAAGTAGGCCTACTTTTACTTTTCTATTCGAGTGCAGATCCAAGAAATTCTTCAAAGCGAGATTATATTCCACCTATTCATTTACCATCCCAAACAGTAAATTTTTCTACATTACCTTTTGTTAAATTGAACTCATTTCGTTGTTCTTAAAGAACAGAAAAATATGGTTAGCCTACTATTGCACAGCCTGACCTAAATATACGTTAAGTTATATTTATAGTCTTTATCTATGTGTTTCTTTGAACCTACTTTAATTAATCACCAGAGGCGCACCAGTATGGGTTCTGAGACTAAGCATATCGAAATTATGAGGAAAACTAATTCTCAACACTTAAATCTAGTTCCCATCATGTTTAATTATTATGTCAAATTTTAATTTCTTGTGCATAACATTAATCCTACAACTTTCCTAATTTCACATCTCTAGTTTCACCCACATTCTAACATATTTTTACTTTATGAAGTTTAAATTTTAAATTTGAATCAACTCATCGTGACATATGACAACCCATTGTGAGTTCATTGTTCATATTTATTTTTATACATCTATATTCGTTTTTAAAGAAAATAACAAGAAATGCCGCATATTTTACAAGTAGAATCACACTAGGGGCCTATTAGTTAATTATTGAGGGAGTAAACTGATCCCGAATCCAGTAGGCCTACAGTTTAAAAAATATAAACTTTGAAATATTTAACAAGCTATCAGGACAAAATAATCAAATAATTAATTTAACATTACATTAGGAAATACCATTTGGAAGTTTTGTGGTATCAATTTTAAGAGTTATCTGTTCATATGAAGATTGTTTAAATATTTAAACTTGCATTTGTATATGCGTAGCCTAATTGAATTTGCACATAAATGTAGTCTACTGTACGGTAAATTAACTAACATTAGTAAAAAAATCGTGTAAGAGATATATTTTTATTATTACACTGAGCAATATTTATACTAAGGTCTTTAAAATGTATGAGATAGGCTACCTTTATTAAATCAACATTAATACTAAGTAATGTAAAATATAATTTATAAATTGTATAATACAATAAAGTAAAGTATGGATAGCCAAAGCCCCGCAGCGCAATATAGTACAATATACTCTCAGTACAATATACTTAACCACCGAGGTACAAGTGCATTCAAATTCACATTCCATAGCACAAACCCGAGCTCTCGTTCCGTATTTACCCAACGATAGCTTCGGAAAAGCTGAGTAATCAATTTCTAAATTAACGAAACCCTTACCCGGGCTGATTGCTCTGCAAATTTAATGGTTCTGCAGTGTTTGCGTTCTGCAAACATCATTACGAGTGTCGCCTAATCATGGCGGAATCAAATTAAAGGCTCTCATTTATTTGCCGAAAAGAAAGAAAAAGGAATCATAACGGAAGAGCGGAGAGAGTTTCGTGGAGAATCCGTCGATCGGGAGCGCGCCACCGTCCAGAGATGTTGTTAGTCGGTGGGAGTGCGGGGGTGGGAGAGAGAGAGGAGAAGTAGGGGAAGTGGGCGGGGCCGGCGTGGGCGGGGCAAGATGGCGGGGAGGGGAAGCTCACTTCGCCAGTTCGCTTCAGTGACTTGGACAAACACTATCTATCGAGGAGCAAACAAACCTAGGCTTTGCATCAGACTCATTTTAATAAAATGCGCCCGATAGGATGCTCCGCACGCCAGCGCTCGCACTTTTAATAGTGTATTGTTTAATTCATGACTGGTATCGGAATATTTGGAGTGGATGCTGAGCCGCGCTCGTCAGAGGCGTGCTGCTGCTGCTATTGTTGCCGACTGATTCCACTCTGACACGTTATTAAATCAGCTGACTGCACTGAGAACAAGCTATGAAACCCGCTGTGGAGTCGGGAGTAGTTCGCGTCGTCTGCTTGATCACTGCAGATAAATTAGTGACCAAAGATTATGCGGGCGAATGTTTACACTATAACAGGTGGTTACCATATCACCAATGTCCAACTATATTTAGGAATCGTCATAGGCCTACTTTTTGCCAAAATTCATAAGTTTCCATACTTGTTTCATGTATTCTTCTCAATTTGGGAAGCGAATTACAATGTTTCTCTTTATAAACATTCAATAATTTATGGTTTCATTGCTATGCCCTCATACATTTCTCATAATTACAAATTAGAGATAAATTGTTACGATATTTATGTTAAAATGTTTTACCACTCGAGATGAACATTTGGACTGTCCCAAGGTTCTTTCTTGGGCCCCTCCCTTTTTATAGAGGTCAATTGTTTAATATTTAGGCCTATAGGGGAGTGGGCCTATAAAATTAGAAGGAAAGTTGACTGAACAATAAAAATTTTCGTCACACACGCGTTTGTCAAGATGGACGCTCCCCGACTGTTTCTATCTGTTTCGCATTTCTTCCGCTATATAGCAGCACGTCCTAACTGCAACATTCGGCTTGTCTAAAAATACGGTGTACGGTATTGCCCCGCCATCCGGTATTACCCCGCTCTCCCCTACGTACAAAACCTTTTGGCGTTCAGTCTAACTCTGCACCATGGTGATCTCATACGTCTTAAAATAAAGTATTATTAAACATAAAAAATTAAATTTCAAATTGAAAAAAAAGAATTTATATACAAAACAATTAATATTCCATGAAAAAAAAAACAAAAAAACACGGCAGTGTGAATCCGATTTAGTTGCAATAACCCATACAAAACTATCCTGCCATAACAGTGAAACAGTACATTATAGCCTAATAATATACTATTACCAAATAACCAGAATGCTTCTATAGAAAAAAAACTGCATTGTGCATATGCCCTAAATAAAAATTTGAGCATATCTTCAGCTATATAATGGGATATTAGCAAGGATAAACAAACCCCCACCACCATCATCTCTCCCTGGAAGAATCAGGTAGAAAAAACCGGACCATAGTTATAAGCCCAAGAAAATAATAAGTAAAATATTACAATATACGAAGGCTATACAATAATACAATAACTTGTTTATTTTAGATTTCTGTTAAAAACCATTTAAATGCATTCACTGATTTCTATACGCTACAGATGAAGAATTAGAATAAACACTTTGATAAAAGTAAGAATAGCTGACCTGACCGATATGTTGAAAGATATTTTCGCATAAACATCGCAGAGTCAAGACCTTGTGCTTCATAAGCTTACATAACAAGGTCAACATTTGGTTGTGTAATTAATTTGTTATTCAACGTCATTGCATAACACTGACGGATCTGTGGATGATGCAATACAGTTTTACATTTTTTATTTCCATATGTAACCAAACACTTTTTATGAATGCCTGATATGCTTATATATATAGGCCGAGGCCTATGCTAAATGTTTGCAATTTAAATAAACCATTATTTTTTTATAAAAACTATTTTATTCTTAGGATAGAAATTTAAATGAAAACAACTTAAAAGAATTTTCAACCAGGGTTTTCAACAATATGATGAATATAATTCTTACTTAACATGCACCCTAGTGTTTTTTAGCAAATTTCTGTATACGCCATTGTATGTGTTGACTGTTTGATAAACCCACCCTCACGGTTTTCTATAAAAAGTATTGTAAGTATTCTGGCTTCTTTTTTGAATCGATATAAAAATGAGTCACATATAAGGTAAATAAGGGCTTCGAGTTTTGGCTAGGCCTACTCATGAGGTCCGCCTTTTCCCAATTCATTTTTTTTTCTCTCAAACGCCTGTTGAACCAATTTTTAATTTCATTCCTAATGTGGATTGAGTGTCATCTTGCATTGATATGGGGTTGTTCGCATTTTTACAAATAACTAGTCAGACTTGTTGCTGAAGCATATTCTGGTATCGTGCAAAATTTATTGTTTCTCTAAGAATAAACAGAACAACCACTTATGAAAATGTATTCATTAACATCATTCCAAGAGTGCTCGTTGAAATCGTTATAGCTCATAAAATTAAATTTACGTAGGGGCCTATCTACATTTTTTACGCTTATAAAATTTGTGTAGCCTATATAGCAACAACGATTGAAAACTTCATTATAGCCGCAATTATATCAGTCTTATCAACATTCAGCACTCCTAGAATATCGACTGAAATTAGAGGTTAATAATAACTGTGCCAATAATGATTAGACATTTACTCAAAATCCTATTAGATTTCCTTCAATTTTACAATTGAATAGTCTTACACAACTGCTGATGGTAGGGTCTATTATACTTATCTATGAACTATATATATCAAACAAAACAACTGTATATTATTGTAAAAGTTTTGATGTCCAGCCTTTCATTGAAAATATGTAATATATCCGCTAAACGTTAGAAATTTACCTTGAGTTGAAAACATGACATATACGTCTCACGGTGTACGTTGCTCCATAGGCTACTACATGGGATGTCTCTCAACCATTGTGCTTATATCCGGAACCTCTTGTTAAATAGACTAACGATGAGTTTCACCCTGAAAGGAAATCAATTATTTTTTCTAATCGTAATGTGACTCACATTGTGTTTTAAGTAATTAATTTATTTTTAACAACGGCACAATTTAAAAACTATATTCATCATATTGAAACGCTGCACAACAATTTTCAACTAAATAAGCTGAAAAATAAATTAGGAAAGTATATAAAAAAACATTAATTTTGATATACTTTTCACTTTACAAATGACTGACATCTTGAGGAGTAAAAAGGATAATGCAGAAGGTGAAATTTGTTAGGGATTTAAACTTCAGTAAGTTGCAAACTGCAAAACTGGTCTAACACCATTGTTTCGATATAAATTAGTTTCAGTAAAAGAATCCTGATACAGTAAGTCAATATTTATTTGGTTTAAGTTCGAAATATAGGACAAAGGGCAAAATTTGAGTTTGATAGTTTTAATCTTTAATCAATAGTAGCAAAATTAATATTATATTGATATTAATTTTTGAAGACAATTCCCTCTGAGCGTACATTCGCTGTGTTTAAATGCTGTAATCGTATCACAAAGACACAATATTTGCTTAATATATAACCGTAGTTCATGAAAAAGCATAAAAAGTAGTCTACTAATTTAATATAGTTTATTCCTTCTTCTATTATATTTAATTGTGTTAGATTAGAAAAAGTTAGTTCGCTGCTAAGAATTAAAAAAAAAAAAAACATTTTTACCATCTGATGAAAGATTATATAATTATAACTTTAATTCGATCGACAAAGAATAGTACAAAATGATACTTTTTAAGAGCTAAACTAAGTGTTTTTTTCTGTGTTCGGTGTATGTTATAAGTAACTTAAAAATTAGTTTGTTACTCTTATGAATTATTTTTTTTAGAGTCCTACAATGTTTAAGGTGTAGCGAATTATAATAATAATTAATTTATTTCCAGCCTTACCCATACAAACTTTGAGGTCCAGCATTATTTTGGTGAAGTAGTTGTGGTCACTCAGAGGTTTGAAGGGGCCATGGGGTCATCCAGCACAGCTGTTACTAACTTTTGTCCCAGATGCAACTCCCGTGGTTCTTATCCATTTTTCTTTGTCCATGATCGTTTCTCCTAATTCTTGTATACCTGAAAGTGAAATGAATCAACGATTGAAAATGCTTGTAAGAAATTGTGCATTATGCTCCAATTAAATTATATATAATAGGCCTAAACTAGGTCTTAGTGTAACAATACGCTAATGGGCAAAGCAAATTAATAATGTTTTCACTAATGAAAAAATTTTAAAGTGAAAGGGATTTTTATTACACACTTGGAAATACAAAATCATAATCTTTATTTTGTAAATAAAGTAAAAAAATAAAGAAACACCATAACTTAAAAACAGAATGCAGAATGAATTTTAATGTTAAGTGGTTTTGTAATGGCACTAAATCTTACATAGATTGTAGTTGTACATGAAGTGGTTTTTTTCAAGAGTTATTTTAGTAATATTAATTAAAGTTACATATTTTGGATAACATTAGAACTATAAAAAACCTACAGTAAACGGAAACATTTATTAAACATTTAAAACGTGCCCTGAACTGCAACAATGGCAGAAAAATATCGGTTTTTACATCTATTTTACATCTGAATGTCATTAGCTACGTTTATTTATGTAAAGTAGAAATATTACAGGACGGAAATTCTGACATTTAAACAAACAAAACATTTTAAAACAAAAAGTTTTAAAGAATATCGAGTTGCAGCTGACAGTGTTATCCTATATTACTAACAGGAAGGGTGTGGAATAGTTAAAAACTAAGGCGCTTGAACGCAATTTAGGTACACGAGTCAAGCGGGTTGCATTCGTATCTACCGGGAGTCGCCCTCTGGGGCATGGCATGGTCAACCTCTTGCGGCATCCGGGGTGACAGTTGTCTTTCGCTTAGCTTAGTCGACTAAAGCAAATGTTTAAATCGGATTCGCCAAGATAATCGTGCCTGTTTAACGCAGTTTTAAATCATGCTGGATAGCCTATTTGTTGTTGACGATTGTTTTTATTTACCATTGCATTTTTTTGCAAGTACTTGATTAAATAATTTTATAAATAGAAAGCAAATTTAGTACATTTTTAAAGAGCTAGTTATATGAAATACTATCTGTTGCTCGTCACGGCTTCATCGGCGATTGAATTTGTTTTATAGATAATAAAACATTTTTAAAATGCAAAGAAACCTTCTTTATTATTATTATTTATTTATTTATTTACTTTAAAGTCCTGTTGGGCGGAGCCCTAAGATTATTTTGCAAAACCTTTTCATAATGAGCACCAATAAACAAACCATTCATGAAAACTTTCAACAATGTAGGCCCTACAGTAATTTTGAGGTTCTGTGGGGCGGAGCCCTAAAGGAAACTTGCAAAGCCTTTAAGCTTACAAATTTTAATATATGCGTTATACAAGTTTTCAAAACCTTTACATAAACTTAATATGGTGTCTTAGGTAGTACCAAAGAGAAAATAGGAACGTCCACGACAAATTTCAACTTCTCAGGCCCACAATTTCTTTTTAGATTCGTTGTTTTCTTTTTCGTATTTAAAATTAGCCATAAGGATAACATTGTATTCAAGTTTTGAATTCCTGTGGGGTGAAGCCCTGAGGTGCTTTGCAAAACAGTTTTTTATTGAACACCTACGGGCAAAGAGGATCTTCTATGTGAAATGCCTACCCCATAGGTCACATATTTTTTTCAGATTCGTTGTTTTCTGTCCTGAAAATTAGCATTAAATTGAAATTTTGAAGTCCTGAAAGCCGTTTAAAATTCTCTGATGGATGCAAACCTTTAATATGATATTTTTCAGTAATTAAATCTTTACCTTACATACTATAAGAGGGTTTTCAGATCCCTTTGTATAGCTTTGTAGAGTTTAAACTGGCAAACAAACGCTTAAATTGTCGTTTTAATATACAATCAGAGTGACACAAGTCATTAACGTTGATGGACAGTATTGTTTTGTCTTGTTCCAGGTCATTTACCATCGTCGACGCCCCGAGAGTCTGACACTGTGTGTGTGTGTGTGCGTGTGTGAGTGTACGCCTCACTCAGTGTGTCTGTAGCTACTTGTGAGCCTTGTAGCTTCACATGAGCCTCTTCATACATAAACATACCCTCGGACGTCCCACAGATCGAACCTGTGTCTCTGACTGATTTGTGACTTTCATGTAAACACGTCGCTTTAGACAAATTGATGGAGCTTAACACAAATGTCTTAAGGTTATTTGTATCAACACATAACAGCTGTAAGCAACTGCAATAAAATGTAATTTTTTTACTATTTAAATAGAACAATTATTTTTCAGTATTTAAACTTATACTTAAATCTGGAAAATAGAGATATTGATAAAGTTGTTTGGGTAGGCTATTTGTTGTTTAGGACTACCATAGCTGTAAAATGTTTATGGGTGACACGATTTCTTTTTAGAAAGAGTTATACAATTATTTTATAATAATTATCTCAGTCACATACGTTGGAACCACAAGCCCAAAAAAAACTTGTTTATTTTCAAGAAAAGTTTATTTGTTTTAATAATTCACTCACTTTGTTCACTCGTGGTTCAGTAATTTCCAATAAAAAGTTGCTAATGTCTGGTTATAAATTTCCTGAATGTTGTAAATGTAGAACGTTGACTTTACAATAATTAACTTTTACAGATATCAATGAAGTTTATCGTGCTAAATAAATGTTTTAAAATGCGTTTCAACAAACAGAAATTGTTTTGTTCTTTTACTTTATTTTTATTTACCAACATTAAGCAAAAATAATACCCAGATTAAAGTATAAACTTGAAAAATTTAATTTTTTTTATATTTCAGATTTGGTAAGAGTATTAAAATTATTCTTAAAAGAATTGTAATAAAAGTTGACCGAAAAATATAAGACACCGAGTATTGTTTATTTAAAGTAAACAAAAAAACTGCTTTTATTTGTGAACTTGTTATTGCATCTAATAAACTTGACTCAAGCTTAAGTTGGGATTGGAATTGCCTGTATGTTGTCTTTGACTAGGTAAGACTATTTTATAAACCATTGTTTGATTGTTATTCTAAATATAAAATAGTATTATTTTAAATCAAAATGTACCAAATCTTTTAAATCAGACTTTTATGTTAAATATTTTTAAAAAGGAAATCTCGCTTATACCAAAGAAACGTTACCAAGAAAAATAAAGAGCTTAAACCGGCTCAGTGACAATTCACGCAGATAAAGCTATAAAGCTGGACGAACTTTAACAGATTAATTAGAGGAAGCCCGACTGGGGAAACGAGCTTTTAACCAGGACAACAATAAAATTAATTCAACTCGAATTGGCCGTGTTTGAAGTGGATTTGGGGTAATTACTGCACAGTAGAGGGCGCAAAGTTCTGTTTTGGAGCTTGGGGAGGGGGGGGGGTGACGGAAACAATTTGTAATTACGAAACCCGGAGACTCCGAGTTGGCCAGAATTAGGCAAACAAAGTGTGGAGAAGGAGGGGAGGGGGTTTAATCAAATCTGTTGCCGAGTCCAAGTATTTGTCAATTAAATCCCTTGTTTTTGAGTTGGAGGGGGGTTAACGATTTCATTAAACCCGGTTTTCCGACAAGAGCAGGGCAAACGGTGGCGTTTAATGAATACCCCCCTCCCCAGCAGTCAAAAACGCCGAGTCTACCTCAAAGATCGGATATTAAAATGCTGGCTTTGTGAGGGCCGGAGCTGAGAACTTTAATTGACGTGTTTCACAAGCCAAAATGGCGGCGACACCTGTTTTAATTGCTGCATTGAGACGCAGCCGGGTGGAATAATCGTGGGAGCGCACACAGAGCTGAGGAGGCGGTATTGGGCGGTGCGACTTGACGAGTTGGACGTGGAATTTTAAAGCGTAGGCGTACTATAGAAGTTTAATTAAATTTTTTCAACTAAATATGTTTGAGATAGACTACTAAATAATTGGAAATCTTAGCTCATAAAGTCATATTAAGCCCTTGTACATTTGTCCAAAAAACATTTACTTTCTCTATCTATTTATTCTTCTTATTTGCCTCCAATTCAAAGTTTATGAATCAGATATCTAATTATTTACACACCTTTAATGTGTTGGGGGAAAAAAAGAATACGCAATCATTTTTTATATGATTCCAAATTTCAGAAAGTTAAAAAAATTATAAACCACTACAACTTTCTAAAGTTTAACGAATTAAGATTAATACTGAATTCTTTAGTTAAAGTGCCTACACAAATTGTATATGAATAGTTAAACTGCAGTTATTGTTAGATAATTTTATAAACCAGTCTAGTTTCCGAATAGTTCTTTTTTTCTCGAGGGGAAATGCTTTAATGCGGGAGGAGGAACGGCACGCTTCCCGGTGTGTGGGACTCGCACCCACTAAAATACCTCTAGGCCTGTATCTTGTAATAATAATAAGAATCCGTCTCGTATACAAACAATTGTATAGCACATTCTTGGTTTGTGAATAAGTTAAAACCATTAATAATAAAACCGTTATCACATACGTTCATTTACACAACAGTCACCAGGCGGCTAAAATCATTACACGTTTTTACTTATTTCTCTACCTCATATAAATCAATCTTAATCAATGTTTTAATCAATGACATCAGAGGCTTGTGACTCATTTTAAAGTATTCGCCCAGAGTGGATATACGACGTTTCTAGCACAAATAATAGTAAAAATCATAATAGAATAGTGCGAATTTAAAAGAATGTTTCAATAAAAAAAAAAACTTCTGATACTTCCTAATTGTAGTAAAGTAAAAACTTGTTTAATTATTCTTAAAAGGACTAAACTAATTAAACTTTATGTAAAAAGTGCAAGCAGATTGTTTAATTAAGTGTCGCCCAACTAATATAAAAAAAATATGGGAACATTTTATTTGTTCAACTCCATCACGTAAAAACACTATGGACATATTAACATGTAATTTTTCTAGTATGCAAAAATGTCAGAAATCGGTATAAGATTTTTTTAAATTTGCAAATGCAACAGGGATTTACAAAAATAATTTTTGCAACTGGATTCCCAGTTTGTTACTGTTTCAAATCAACTTAATGATATTTTCAGAGCTATTGAATTAGTATTCAAGCAAAATAAAAATTAGAACCGTGGAAAATGTTTACGACAATCCCTTCTATGGTGTTTGAATGTTCCCAGTGTATTTGTTGTGGTCACAAGCTTTATAAGACATAAAAATATAATTTTTTAATTAATGAGTTCAGATAGAAAAAAAACCAAATATACCATTAATGGCCGGTTTATAGTTATTACCTCTGACTACGTCCAACTAGGTATTATACCAATACTGGATATGTGTTTATCGACAATTGGTTTACTGTTTTTCATATTGACTGTCCTAATATATTTTGATTATACAGTATACGTTTCACATCATTTTACGTTGGGGAACGCCATCGTTTTGATGTATGGAAATCATAAAACGTCAAATGGTCATACAATCAACAAATACTCAGCGATCCACATTTTTTTGTATGAAAATTTCAAACGTACAATAATACAATCTACCAATTCATGTTTTGGAAATTAATACATTTAACACATTTGCAAAATGGTAGTTGGCTACAATGACATAGCGTTTATTTAAAACAACGCATACTCAAACGTCTGATTAAATTAAAATTGTACTGAGAGGCGAGCGAGCACAGTAAACGAACTAACTGTAATGCCACTATTGCATGATTAATTTTTAAATGTATTATTTAAACTTCATGGTTGTGAAGCACATAGAAGTGGTTAATATTAAATACATATTGGGACTTGAAAAAATACAAAAAAATAATAATCCCTAATCAACAGTATACAAATTAATGGAACATTTAAAACTCAATTAATATAAATGTTGATAATATTAGATTTTATACCCCAGGTTGGTAAAGAAAAATGTATTGAAAGAACTATAAACATTTTTTTTTAATCGTACGGAGTTAATCTTGGTGGACGCTTAGGAAAAACTCGTTATGCTCTTGATTTAAAAATAAATTTTCTTTAAATTGTTGCAGTGTTTGAGTAAATTGTAAAAAAATTATTTTGAAAAACTATCTTTAATAAAGGTTGATAAGCAACTTTAAATTAATTAGGTTTATTTCAACAATACATATATCTTTATTCAATGAGAATAACAATCTTCCCTCATTAGGGTTGCCTAGGACAAAGGATACTATAATACAGTTGAATTTTAATACGAAATGAATTTTTACATAATATGTTATAATAGGAAAGGTTTACACTATTTTGAATATAAATGTTGTCTTAAAATTCTGATTGAGTCTTTGAGAATACTTGTTGAAATTTGAATTAATAATTTTGAAGGCAGTCCGAATTGTTTGCTAAATTTTACTGCTGATTTAGGAATAGATCCTCTTGGACAAAATAATAAACCGATAACTTCAATTTTTTCAAGGCCATATTTCTTTTTGTAGTAGTTTGTTGTCGGCAAGTATATATTTTCTTTTTCCGTTTGAATTTGGTTTGCTTGTGTTTTTCCAGTTTCAAACCGCACGGTGGGATCTACTGATAAAAAGATAATTATTGGTGGGATCTTATGATTATCTGATAAAAAGGGTATTTAACATTTAAGTCATAAAAAACTTTACTTGTTTCTCACTCTCAGTTGTGTTTAGGTTATCATTTTCGTAAATCTATTTATTTTGTACATTTTGTTTGGAATGCCAATAATTTTCCACGTTACTGTACTGAAGTTCTCTTTTACGCTATGTCTTATATAATTTTGTATTTATGTCATTCTCACTGCTATTTTTTCTTTTTAATTGTTTTTACTTTTTATTTGGTTTACAATCCCACTTAGTTTTTCATTGTATTCATGTGAATAGTAAACTTAACAATTTGTAAGTTAACAACTTATGTTCATTTATCTATTTATGATATTTACCTGCTTTTAATTGCAGAGGTATTTACATTTTTTGTTTTGTAAATTATAAATTTTGGACATTTTATTTATAATTACTCTCATTTTGTATTTATTCAACCTTACCCATCATATTTCCATAAACTTTACACGATGCACAATATAATTATAAATTTAAATTAGTTAACCCATAGTATACTAGTTCTTATAAGTAGTTATAAATTGTACATATGCAATTGTAATTGGATAGTCCAAATGAACAAATAGAGTAGTAAAGTAGAGATTATTCTAATTGTTTAATAAATGCAACTATTTTTGTTATTTTTTAGGTTTAAAATGTTATATTGGCATAACACATTTTTATTTGGTTATAATTGCAATTCGTTATTAGGCTACATAATGATGCAAACAAGCTTAGGCGTTTGACAACCTCCTATCAAAGCATTAAAAATACCTTTGGCGTGCGAACACGGAGGAAAATAGTTTTATGTGTGAAGGCGCGAACGCAATATGGGTACACGTGTATTGCAGGTTGCCGCCCCTAGGCGCTGTCCATCCACTGCTGGCTCTGGCGCTTAGGCTGAGACTGGCCCAGTGCTTGTCTGTCTATTTCTTTTCCTAAAACCTACATGAACATTATATTTTGAACGAGTTCGATTCTATTATGAATAATGCGAATTTTCTTGGGAAAGGATTTGGAAAGGAATTGTTTTAGAGCAATTCACATTTATGACTCACAATCCAATTATAAAAACAATAAAATAATGTTCTTATGCAAAATTTATGACGAAAGATGAATTGTTTATGATCTAAAAGTTTTATGATATTAATATAATTTCTCAAGAAATTAAGAAAATATTACAGTATTGAAAAAATATAATTTATTTAGGATAAAATAAATATTTACTTTTCCGATTGAACAATAATGTAACTTATTGTGGCTTATTGTGGACATATGGCATTGATTTGTGTCCGATTTCAACTTAATTATTCTCGGAAAATCAATTAAGTATCTCACCGAACGTTTCAGTAGGTCAGTGGTATGAGGGGTGGGAAATTCCATGGAGTTTTCAATCCCGATGATCACAGCAACTATGTCCAAGCGGTCAAACCCGCTCGAAAGAACCCCTGCCAACTGAGGCCCCTCAGTCGAACGCTGGAATTTAATTTAAGGGATCTCCAATTACCACATTTACTTGCTTCGCAAACTTAACTTGCAACTTGATGGGGTTTGATCGGAAATTAGGAATACAAAACTTGTCTCGTTAAAACTTTGATGATGTGCATTCCTACTTTGCTGTTCTGTGTAGAACAGCCAGAAAACTTCATTAAAGAATCAATTAATGTAAATTAAAAGAATATTTTATTGGAAACAAAACTAATAATTCTTCCCAGCCCTAGTAGTAATATTTGTTTTAACCTAAAACTACGGGTAATGCATGTCCTACTTTTACTGTTAGAGAGAGTCATCAAGGTAAACCCTTAGTTTTTTTTTTCTGTATTGACGCCAGTGGCATTTTACGAGTAGCTATATAGTGTGACTCAAAAGCTTTTAGGATAAGCGGTCCAAACCCAACAAAGTCTGTGGGCAATCTGGGGATCGAGCCCGTGACTTCTTCAAGTGAAATCCATGACGCTAACCGTTTGCCTAGCAAGACACCAATTATGCTAAGGATTGTAAACCAAATACATTTAAGCTGAACATTTTAGTGAGAAATTTGACTAAATGACAATAACTCATGTGAAAATCAATAAACATGATTCAACGGCATTAATAATATTGTAATTCGCACATATATTGGTGAATTATATGAGAACCTTTTAAACAATTCGCATGCACCCTGTATATGGAGAAATTAGATTCATTTATTTATTCCTTCTTAGTTAGTAGATTTCCAAAATGCTATAGATTTCTCTCCATAGCCATTAATGAAGATTTAATAGCTCGCTGTTACCAGTGAGATTACCAGTGAGTACTAAGTTTTATTCTTCTTCCATTAACTGTTGGATTTATTTTTATAAGTTATACTTATTTTTAAATAACAAAATATTGTACCATAAAACGGATTTTAATTTCAACACCCACCCCTTCTTTAAGCCAATCTCCCACCTTCCTTATTTAAAAATTCATGAACGTTTCAGGGTAAAAAGTTCATTCCAGAAATTACCAGGATTAAAGTACAGATGAATGTTAAGCAGCGCGGCATTAGCCGTGCTTGTCCCATCCTCCCTCAGGGCCCGGGGCAGCGCGGGGGGGGGGCTTTGGAGTTTTATGACCCCCCCCCCCCCACGAGGGATGACGTACGACAGTCAGGGGGCCACAAACCGCCCAATTACCTTCAAGCCGCTCTCATTTATTAACAAAAACCCGCAACGCAACACAAAGTCAAAGACAGAGATGAAAGACTGCTCTGTGGCGTTTAGCTGTTGTTGGGACAGAGAGGGGGGAGGACGGGTTGTATTAGTACTTTTCGTCTCAAACATTATTTTCAACAATGAAAAAGAAATTAGACCAGTTATAGGTAAAGAAAGAACATAATGTTTTTGTTCGAGTATAGAGGTTGAAATTATGACTTTTTTATCTAATCCTAATTTATTTTTTAATTAACTATTGTTTTTTTTAGAAAATTTTGACTACATAACCCCTCACAATTACTTGTTTAGGTTCAATAAAATAAAGTAATCCAGGACTAATGCCACAGTCAGAAAAATAAGTAGGGACTTGTTTTTATGTCTACGAACATCCATTAATTTATATCCACTATCATTTATGGCTAAAATGCACACTAGTTATACACTAGACCTCAAGAATTACTGTTATTATGCTACTTTCGAAGTATATATAAGGTCAGTAAAATATTAGTTGTATGAAATAATAAAATTGGTCATAGGATTAACCCGTGTTATATCGAAACAAACAAATTAGTTCTTAATTATAGCTGTTATAAACTACCAAAGAGATTCACGATTGCAAAATATGGTGCAATTTGATTTTACAGTTTTTATTCATTTATTTATTCAAAACTGGATTGATTTGCGGAAAATTCAATGAAAATTCTATCACATAAACTTTTGAGCTATTATGATACAATCATGTGGCCATTGAGAATGAATTACAGTATTACTTGTTGAATATAAATTCATACAACGGAATGATACATCACTTTCGTTATGTATAGCCTCAATTTTCTATTTCTGACAGAAAATTACCAATGGTGATTCACAGCAACTATACTGAATCGATATTGAGTTTATAGTTATTATGATGAGACACTGACAAACACTAATATTTAGAGCCACTAAGTGGAATTAACATATTAATCATCAACTGATTAAAAAAATTAACAGACAAACATTTTAACTTTTGCCCAACACTTCCCGATAATTTTCTAATGTGAACAATTATCTTTGTGCTAATTAAAATCTATGAAATAACTACTGCTGGCTATCTTTTTCTTTTATTTATTCTACTGCGGTTGAAAAAAAGAAAGCCTGCAACTAAGTGTAGCCGTTTATGGTAAATTCATAAATAAGACGGTTTAAATATATAATTTTGTTGGGGATAACATATTAACTTGCAAAATAATAACTGTTATTATTTTCTATTTTATCATAATTTTGATGACTAACGATGATTATAACTACGGAGCCCGGCATCCGTTTTTATAAAATCTTAGAGAAGGTGTTAAAAAAAGTGTAAATACAGCTCCACTTTTTTTTAGAAAATCAGCTCGTTTATTCATAATACCGGGTGTCCATAAAGTCTTGCCCTGATTTCATAGCTTTGCTGTACGGACACCATTATACCCACACTCACCTTACATTTCTTGTTTTCAAGGAAATTTAATCTAGTTTTTTCTCATTAATTCGTTAACACCTAAATTCAGGTGATTGACTACAATTCAGTTTAATTAAAATGCACTACAAAAACAAATCGTGGTGGCCCGACTAAATTGCCACCTCGTTTACCACGCTTGACCTCTCTGGATTTCTTTATGTCCTCTGATTTGGCGAAAATTTGGTTTATTCTTCCTCAGGTCCTAGTTTAAAAACTCTAAAAGACAAAATAATAAATAAAGTGAAGCCCGTTAGTCAGGAAATGTTATCTGAAACCGAAAAATGGATGTTAATAAAAAAACTAACAAAAAAGTCACCTAAACAATTTACAGGCTACCCAAGGCGCATGCACACATTGAAGTGTGTTGAGTTTGTGCATAGCCTTAAACAACTTAAGAAGTTACTTGTTGAAACTAAAAATAAAACTTTATCTTACCACAAACAGTTTTCATATTATACGGTTTCTTTATCAGGGCAAGACTTTATGGACACCCGGTACCCGGTATATTAATCCCCATAAAATTATTTTCATAAAAGTGATTTATTTCAATAACATTATCATTGTTTGAAATATTTTTAATCCACCCCAACTCTCAAAAGAAAACAAAGTATAATCCACCAGATTTTTCGCCGCTCTTTGTAAACATTTTCATTTCCGTGATTAATATTTCCGTCGTATACCTTTCAGCGATTACACTCCGGTTCATTTCCACAACGCAAAAGCGGAATGTGGTGTTTGGTGGTCGCAGGGGGGGGGGTGAGGGGGGGGCGACCTACGACAATGAAGGCGCAATAAGAGCAGAGCAGGATGAAAACTCGGGAAATGAAGGTTTGTGGCCCGAGGCTGCTGGCCTTAGGCCGAACGGACACATTAACCTTTCTGTCAACCTTTGGCCGGAGTCCAGGATGTTTACTGAACACGGTGTTGTAAAAACCGAACATCGCATCGCATCGGTGTACGATGAAACAGCCTGGATGGTATTGACAGTAGATGCCGGTCTCGGGTGTAACGAGTTGTGCTAAGTAACTTGCTTTGGGGCTGATAAAAAATGTGATGGTTAAAATGTAATTTTTAATATGAAAAAATTTGGCATACATTTTTATATGCAATGTAAATATGAATTTTTTAACTACTTAAACAATCGCTAAATTTGGGGAGGGGGGTTGGACCAGCGACCACTCTGTGGTCGCTGGGTTGGACAGCTTTACCCCAAAAGAGTTCATCTTATAACAAAGTAGGCCCAACTCTGGAGTTTGAATAAAAAACCATTAATCAATCTCTTTCCTAGTTTTTATTTTTGGTGAAAAATTTTGAAAAACAAAACATCTTTACTCGCTCGGCCAATACACCACTATTACTTTGCGCCATTAAACATGCATTAATATCAAACTAGACCTCGGCCAGAATGGAATATTTTCAATCTGATAAAAATGTTAATTTATTTTGAAGCAATTCCCTTCATCTTATTTTACAATCTGAATCCTTGCCGTATGCAATGAATGTATATACAAATGTATAATTTAAAAATTTACAAATATAAATAAAATTATTTACTGCACATTGAATTGTTGGAGTAACAAACTTGTAAAAAGTAAACGTAACTTGTTATAAGCATAGGGTTTATTTTGGCAATAATCCTCACCGATGTTTAATCGTGGGTCGGAGCCGGCTAAAAATAAATGCCTCGACGAGAATTTACGAGAAGTAAAAACCCTGGTACCGTACAAGAGCGGGCTGGATTTGTTGTCCACGTGCATTAACCGTAGAGAGAAAGAGGGGCTCGCACTCACTTCCATTAAGTCCAAAACACAAACCATTTCTCCCGATTATATGGCTCCTTAGCTCCCCCCCCCCCCCCCCCCACGACGGCGAAACTTGCTTAAGCCGGGGCCACCGTCTCTCATAACGCGTGTTGTCGGAGGGACGAGAGACAAAGACGGCGAGTATGAGTTCCTAAATGTTCTCATTTATATCAATACTATAACCACCCCCTCCCCTCCACCAGTAGCCCCTAAGACCGATATCGGGGTGGGTAATAAATCATTACTGCCCCATTATTGTGGGACGGTTAATTTTTTACTTCTCGACCCGGAAGAAAGATGATTTCAGAGACGTTTCGGACTTGATCACAATTGATCGAGTAAGTAATATTTGGAGAAATGATTTATTTCTATGAGAAATTGCGCGATTTTGAGTGATGGACTTGGCGTCGGGTAATTAATTATGGTTCCAATCTCGAGGGAGAAGCAATTAGGTGGATGGGAATTGATAAAACGCTAGAGTTTTGTAATAATATTTATTCAAATCGGATTTAAATACCGGACCTAAGACGAATGATGTTTGCAAAAATCAATCTTAACTGAACAAAGTTTATTTACAGTAAATTTTTTAAATCAATTTATTTATGAGAAACTTATTATTAATAATGACAACACGATTGATCTATTGTAAAATAATTTACTTATTAAAACATATAATTATTTAAAGACGTTTCAAGAACAAATATAAATGAGCTAAACAAGGGACGGATATGTCAAACTATCTAGATACAGTGGGAAACCATCTTAAGCTACTAAAAGAAATTCGTGCAAGAATTTACGGTGTAGGCCTATGTAATCCGTAGGCTATAATATGTGGAGACAACACACCACACACTCCACTAGTTTTGTATAGAAATCATTCTCACTACTCTTATAGAGTAGTAAGAGTACGAAACTATTTCGTACAATTTATTATGATTAAATTTTTTTCTTTGTCAATCTGGATTTGTTTATATAACCAAAAACCCTTTTGATTCTATGTTCAAAGATGACCACAATCTCTAAAACACATCTAAAAACTTCGAGGAACAATGGATAATTTATTTTAAAATGATTGTTTTGAACTTTAAGTTTGTTTCACCACAGACATAGTTCATATGAACTCCCTTCTAAAAAAGGTTGAATACTACATAACTGAATCAATCCCCTCAGAGGTAGAGGTAGAGACAGAAGGAATGGTTCCATTAAATCAAGTTTGTCTAACTAGTTAAATGCAACGGACGTCTATCTATTGCATGCATTGGTACCATCACAGTATTGTTGATGTAGATCCTATTGTTAGATACTTAATGGCAAACATATTTTGGAGAGAGGCTTTAATAAAAATAAATATATATTATTATTATTTGCTTTCCCAAACGATTAAAATATTCCTAATAACTAATTAGAGTCAAGTAAGGAGTTTTACACACGCAATTTATATCGCATTATCCAGCAGCTTTGGTAATGAGGGCGGCAAACACAGGCGCGGTATTTGCCAAGATGGTGGCCACATTTAACGGGTTGTTAGGCGCGCGTTGGCGGGTGTTTAACCCAATTACACCGCCGACTGTACATCAGCCGCGGTAATGGCGGCCAGTCCCGAGCAAATGGTAAAATGTGCAATTTGTTAACACCCTCCCTCTTCCTGGATTCAATAATCCATGAAAGCATTTTACTCAGTGAGCGTATCATTCGGTTTAGTTTAAAGGTTTTGTTGCTCATCCACATTAAAGTGTTTAATTAGCCTACATAAGTTTTATGTCAAAGTTATAAATTTTGACGGGCTTAGCTTTATTTTATAAACGATAAAACGGGTAAATATAATTAAAATCATAAAAAACAAAACAATTTATGATTGTGTCCCTGATATGATTTAGTTTTTGAAAGGCCCACATTAAAAATTATTCCTTTTACCGATTTAAAATGTCAAGTAATCTTTGGAAAGATGTATCAGCGACAGAGTGCTATTAAATGCATGGGACAGCTGTTTGTTTTTTATTTTAAGTTAAACGATATAGGTTTCTTCGTAATTGTAACATTTATTAATTTTTACTTTAGTCTCTAAATATCCATCTTTTTTAGTGCACAAATTTACTTTGCACAATTACAATGATTTGATAGGTTAAACCGATATTGGGGTATCGGTATAACCTAAATTATGAATACCATTTCATCATAATCAGCAATGATAAATTATTATACGGCTAATATTTTATTATCTCCCTAAATATCTTAACCCAATAGAACTAATTAATAAAATACTATACATAACATACTAACTATCTTCTAAACAATAAGAATTAATAGTAAAATAAATAATTAACCTATATCGTAGTTAATGTTACTGTTAAATATTTTAATGTATATTAAATATTTAATATATATTAAGTAATAGTATATTAAATAATTTAATATGTATTAAATATTTAATATATATTAAGTAATAATATATATTAAGTAATAATATATTAAATAATTTAATCAATATCATTAATTAGTAAAATATTATTACATAGTATAATAATTATATATCTATATATTAAATTATTTAATATATATTAAATATTTAATATATATATTAAGTAATAATATATTAAATAATTTAATCAATATCATTAATTAGTAAAATATTATTACATAGTATAATAATTATATAGCTATATATTAAATTATTTAATATATATTATATATAATATACTTTAAATTATACTATTAATTATTAATTAATTATTATAATTAATTTATACTATTAAATTATAATAGGATAAATTTCAATGATCTGATTTCTTGTTAATTCCCCTTTTCTATTTCCTGTTTTCCACAGTGTTTCCCTGTAATTTCCCTGTTTTGTTCCCTGACTTTTAGTTACGTAGCCGGTCCAAAAAACTACATGATGATCTAAGAACTGGCAAACTAGTTTGTTAATTAAAGATACTGCAATACGGCAACAAAAATTATAAAGTAAAAAAGAAATGAAATGGCAAAAGTAATTAGCTTCTTTCTCCTATACAATTTTAAAGAATCGACTTTTTACTATGGCAGCATCTTTCTCTTCAATGTTGCATTGTATGTTGTTTTATTAACTCTTCGCAATAAAATTCTGCTAATTTTGAGATTTTGGAATGCTCTGTGGAAAGGTTTGGTATTTATGTTGTTTAAAACTAATGTTTTATTTATATTAGATCTAATTCTTTGACAATCAACTGAGAAGAAAAATTATAAGATGTTTTTGCGTTACTATACTAAAAGGTTTTAAAAAGCGTAATGAAAGTTCACTTCCACAATTATCCGACATTCAAATACACATATTAAAACAAATTAAGTAAATGCGGAAACGTCTATTGATTGTTATTTTATATAAACCCCAATCATGATATTCAAATAGTATGGACTATAAACTATACTTACATCAAGGTTACTTCCCATTTAAAAACTCGGCATGAAATCCACCAAGACCTCTCAGAAATTATACACCTCCCCAAAGCATGTGTGGGGGTGGGGGTGGGAGGGTCAAAAATCGATTAAGATACGGTACAGCAGAGACAAGCATATGGAAGCTTCTCCTCCTCATCCTGTAATTTATCATAATCAATCAAAACCACCCCTCCACCCCCCCCCCCCCAAACCCCTGAGGGTCCGAGCGTCTTGTCCGTCTGTCTTGGCGAAACTCTGCAGACCGTGGCGCGCTCTTTGTGCATATCTGCGTTTGATTTCTGCTCCCGGATTGTGGGGTGTCGGTGCAGGCAGGGTGTGCGGAAGAATAAGCCCGGACCGAGACGGAATTAGATGATGGATCGGCCCTCCACGCGGATTAGAACCGGCGACCTCGCTGGGGATTACGCCCGGTGTGGCTGGGCAAATAACTCCTGATGCGGGGCAACGGTTCGGTGCTAAACGGGAAACGTACCTTATAGAGAGACAGCACATTTTATACTAGAATGTTTGTACATTTTACAATAAAATCGATTAACAATATTGTCAATTATTAAAAAGCTGATGAAGTTAAACGAAAAAATTGTATATTGGGTCATTAAACAGTAACTGCGAAAACTATCGAGATCGTAAATTAATTGTGGTTGTATCGAATTAAAATATTGGGAACCCTGAAATACTTTAATGAAGCACCATCGCCCTATACTATATGTCTTTCGTTGTTTATTTTTCTCTTTCTTCAGTACTGATGAAGGTTCTTTTAGTCATCGTCATATCATATCATTACGCAACATATATGTCTGTCAACAATTTACTGAGTTTAAAAATGTATGATTCTACATAAATAAGAAAATCTGACAGGAGCGAGAATATTAGTTGAAATTATGGACAAACAAGACAACACAATGGTTTTAAAAACTTTGAACGCTGAAAGTGTGATATACTTGAAATGAGTGCTTAAGCATTTGTCACGTTTTTCTATCATTGCTACCTTTCTATGTCATGTTAATAGGTCACCTAGCTTAAGGCTATGATTTCTTTGGAAAAACTTATTTTTATAGACAAGTTTCACAGTTTTATAGATTTAGGTTTTCACAGTAAATAAAATTAAGCCTTCATAACGGTTGTCCTATAACAGGAAAATATTTTCAAGAGTGCGCTTTGAAAGCGATCTATGAAAACCATATCGCTAAAATATTTTAAATAAAAATAAAATCTTTAGAAAACTTTTGTAGTAAAGTAAAAACTGCTATGGTATACACTATTTTAATTTTATGATTAGGGGCCCTGATTATGTCCCTATAAGCCACTAGTAATTAACGAATGCAACGCATATTAGCTTACTTTATTCAAAATAGTTTATTATTCAAAAGAATGTCATCAAATTCAAATTGACAGGAAAATGCTTCAGTGTTCCATCGTGGTATTGATATTTATTGTATTAAGCATATCGGTTCACCAAGCAATGGTAGTCCTATATGTATTCCTCATAGTGTAAACTATGATATCTGATCATTTAAGTAATCTAATGTTTGTAATATCTACAATAAATTTGCCTGCGACCCGTCAATTTCATACTTCACTGCTGGGAGAGGAATACATGCATTCATACAGGAGAAATAAGTGATTCGTGGTGGGGCTGTCGTAGGCGAAATGGAGTCAATCAAACAGCTCAAGAAACATCAGAAACCGCTTACCTGCCATAGCGTGCATGTGCCACCCACCCCAATACTGTACATCCCAATACCATGCCCCCCCCCCCCGCCATCGCAATTATGTCCCTCATAAGACAACATGCAGGACAAGGATGTAGATTTGAAGTATATGAACCGAGGGTAGGAAAGATTATGTTGTGGAATAGAAATATTGTATATGTGGTTCATCGTACCATTGAGTGAGATCGGTCATTCAGTCTGTGTGGTGATAAAAAATTATTAGACTCTAAATTAGTATGGTATCCAAAAACAGTTGAAGATAATCCTTTAAATCTTAGTTATAAACATTGACATTGTACACTACTTAAGGCATGTTTAAAAACAACCTATTACAAAACATATCAGGACTTCAGTTTGAAGGAAATAGAGAGACAAAATATTTGTCATAAAGATTGTAAAAAATAATTAAAAAGTAAATCATGGGTTTAGTTTTAATAAAAAAAATTGTAATTGAATGCTCGAAACATAAAAAAATTGGATTTGTAACTTTATGATGTTTTCTTATGGCTTTTCCTTTATAATGTTGGGGACAACGATACCAATTAATTCTTCAGAGTTTAACCAATTTGTTTACTTCAACAGAATTTGTTGCCTATCTTAAGGGGGTGAGCCGATGCAATACAGGTGAATGGTAAGCCTATTGATGATAACTATTGGACAGAACGCGTATTGCGGATTAGAACCCGCGATGTCACCACCACCTTGAGTCCGGTGCGCTTATACTTCTACGCCACCGATTCACCCAAGAAGCAGTTTTTACAAAAACAGGAGTTTGAAGCAGCAGTATTCAATATTTTTATTTATTTTTCTTTTGATACAATTTTTGTTAATTTTAGCTTTTTGTTAGTACCGTAATTTTTTTTCTAAATAGTCATACTACCTACATTCCCTCCAGTCTAACAAACACAAGTATATCCAGTGTACATAGTCACCCGTTGAGCACCACCACACACCGTCTCACGTGACGCATGCGCGCCGTGACGTCACGTCACCAGTCCTAATTAGCGTGACACGGCAGCAGCGCCGAGACGCCATCGCCGCCCCGGTGTCGGGGGGGGGGGGGGGGGGGGGGGGCGGTAAATTAGCCAATCCAGGCGCCGCGGCGCACCTGGGGCCCGTGTAAAAGCCGCTTTACTGCCGCCGGGCCGCCAAATTATTTATTGGCCACATGCAGACGAGGACTCGGTCGTAAACCGCCGCAAGATTGACGACCCCGGGCTGATTGGCACCGACCCCGAACGTCGCCACCGCCACAGTGCATTACACATATTGAAAGTTATATTACATTAGAAGAAAAAAATCCATAAAAAAAACTCAAAACTAAAATTTACCTTACTTACGGTACCGTATGCTCTAAAACAAGCTCTGTTAGCACCAGAAAAACTTTTTCCGTCCTTGGATTTTTTACGGGGGTGTCGGCCACAAGTAATTGATTGGCACTGATACGACGAAATGATTGAAGAAATCACGGAATGATTGACGAAATCCGGTTTAGGTCCTATAGCCGTTCAAAGTAACCATGATATAATTAATATTTTTTTTTTGTAGCTAATTTAACAAAATTAACTGATAACTGTAGAAATAAAACAACATGTTCTATTCTCGAAACATGGTTAATTTAGATTAAACATTGAGCAGCACCTTTTAGCCTGATGGGGAGTGAGCGAAGCTATAACGATCACAAGTTAAGCTTTACAAGTTTGATAAGTTTACCTAGTAAATAACCGGTCCCCCCGGTACTTAGTTGCTTAAGAAGCGGTTGTCAATAAAAAATAAATCTCCCCCATTTATTCTGGAGGTAACTGGATGAACGAAGAGGACATAATCCTCATACTGTACATGACTATTGTCCTCAGCGTATTGATAAAACCCGATTTCAATGTCCGACGATAACTTTGAAGATCGATTTCAAACTTTCGAGGCAGATAACTGGATAGATAACTATAACTATAACACTATAACATAAACACTATAACTATAACACTATTTTAGAAATCATTTGCTATTGTAAATTTTAGATTGGATTTGTTGTATTGTTTTTAGGTCTGTTATGCTTTATTGATTCTGTTGCCAAGCATGTAGCATGTAATTAGTCAATGGTATGTTAAGTTATTATCAAATTTTCTAGTCTTGTAGTAAATTCTACTGTTTTTTTTTTTTTTTTTTTTTTTTTTTTTTTTTTTTTTTTGTAAAATGTTGCATGCCGTGGAGATGAATAAATAAATAAATAAATAGATATGGGGTGGTGGTTATGGGTAGTTTTTAGATTAAAGTTCGTTGCTGAAGTTATTCTTTGAAGTATGAAATTGAACCAATGAACATAGAAATTAAATTTCCCAAATTAATTAATTGGAGGCTGTTCAGTGGTACTTGAGTTGTTTGTTGTTAACCAATGTCAAACACAGAGTAAAGTTTTAAAAACCATTTCCTGCCCACTGTGATATTTCGCAAAATAAAATTTGTCATTTCACAAGGAATTAAAAATAACTTACAAATACGGAAATCTATATTTTGTATATGGTCTACAATAACAATAAAAAGAGGTTTTTTAAAGAAGTTATTGAAATTGTCACATCGAGTCCATAAGAAAATATCCTAAATCAAATGAATAAGGATCACATGACAGCGACAAAATTAGACGAATGTCAGAATATTATAGTAAACTATAACGGTTCGTGACAAAGGTTAGCTTATGTTGTTAAAGAAACTAACCCTGAAGTTAAAATAAATCAAGAAAGGTATCCCAATAAATTGAATTTCTCTATGTACCTTGAGTATTTTATCTCACTATTTCGGTTTTAAGGATTATAAAATACTTCCAAGGGTTAATAAAATGAGTAGAGCATATAATTCATATTTTAGTAGGTGTATGAATTTATTTGTGTCTTATTACTTTATTTGCATGTTGTGGTATATTATTTTTGAAAATTTTATTAAATTTAGTTTTGCCTTATATTTAATGTTTCTTTATCCCATACACGGGCAGAATAAGTTACTCCTAGTTTATTAAAACGTTGAGACTTACTTAGCCTATACTGTTATGTGAATAGGCTAATATATTCACAAGTCATAATTTATATTGAATAAAATGTATATTTTCATGCATTGAATGTTCGTCTTAATGATGGTTTGTAATACATATATAAATGATGGTAAACTCTTTCACTATCCTTTTAAATAAATTACTTATGGGGCCTATTTAACATTCCAGCGGGAAAGTAAAAAATTCAAATCGTAGTTATAAAAAATCCACGATACATTTGGATTTATTTAATCTATATTTTAATAGGCAAGCATGTTTCTTTTCCTCCTTTTTTCTCAGCTTGTGCGCAAAGTAAGAAAAATCCGTGCGTACCGTTAGAAAGGTAGTGTCCTATAGATGAGCAGAACCCCATTATAATTCACATCGGCCCTCAGGGCTCCGCACTACAGGTTTTCAAAGTATAAATGTTAATCTTATGGGAGAAGGATAATTGATTAAATCATTAAACAGCTAATAACAGATTCTAGCGAATCAAGAAGAACAGATATTACAGTTATGAACATTTGAAATGTAATATACCCAAGATGAACTGAGTTTTTGGTTGAATTTCGACCAGTAGGCGAGCCCTAGTATTTATAAATACGTAACGATTATCTCTTCAGTTTAATACTTAACACACAATTAAAACTCACCAAATTGGTAAAGGCCTATAGATGTCAAATATTTTCTTTCTTGAGACCGGTTTCGAATAAACTTAAATTCATAAATACAAGTACGATAAATAAATAAATACATAAATACGATTTAATTGATAAATACAAGTGTCAAGGCTCAGCTACACTGTCGATTAACACACAAGTTGAATAAAATTGAATCCTGTTATTTAGATAAAATAAATATAAAGATTTTGCCGTAACACATATTTTACAATTTTTACTTTCCTCAGTCATTCATTTTCGATGTTCTGCCAAACTGTTCTTTATATCAAGTGTTTAAAATCCATGTGAGCAGTTTGTTAAACCGTTACGTTATTATTCCTCATTGTATGCTTAATTTCATTTTGGATCACAATCAATGTACCTAATCGAGATGTTAAAAGTGTTGTAGGTGTGCTATGTATCGTTGTGGGATACAGGAGGAATGATGGAATGCAGGAAAAATAAACGGTATCAGTTAACTGACACATACTTTCTCCCAACAATATAAAAAAGATGTTAAAAGCTTCAAACATTAATGTCTTGATGACTCAGTCGGATAGCTACCGGCTGAGCAGTGCTCGTTTGACCCTACTTGCGTCTGGGACTTTTAACAACGTACTGCGTTTACTGGTAAACGATAAATTGAATTTTCTCCGCAATCACTTGACGTAGAGCAATAATTTAAAATACTGGATTATTTAGTTTTTTGAGCTTGATTTAATGGCGATAAGTAAAATTTATTTCAAGACAACAGCTATTTTGAAAATCCAAAAAATTGATTTTTGAAACACTTTTTACTCCATAACTTTTGAACGCGAATTTTCTCGGAGATGCAGGTGGTGTCATTTTATTCGCCATTTTAAGCTTAATAAACCAACAAATTTTAATCAAAATCGTTAGAGCCGTTTTTGAGAAATTTTGATTTTTGACGATTTTTGAGGGTTTTTGGGGGTAAAATACCCTTAAAAATCAAAAATTCAAAAAATGAAAAAAAAAACGCCTGGAATTATCGTGGATTTGGACCTATGTACCAAATTTCATTAAGATCGGACCATTAGGGCATTCTCTAGCTCTGTTTACATCCTGACACACACACACACACACATACACACACACACACACACACACACACACACACACACACACACCACACACACACACACACACACACACACACACACACACACACACACACACACACACACACACACACACACACACACACACACACACACACACACACACACACACACACACACACACACACAGACATCACTCCGAAAACCACTTTTTTGGACTCCGGGGGAACCAAAATGGATAAATCCACCAACAACTCAAATTCGAAAATTTTGACAAAAACAATACTTTCTCCATATACTATGGTATAGAGGGAGAAAGTAACTAGAATCGGTGAGTTTCAACCGCATTCAAAGAGGCCGTCACACATCTGTATAATTTTTCGTTAAATTCAAGTTTGTTAAAATAGGATTTCGTTTTGAATTACATATATAGCCTAGTTTTGTATTATATATTTAATATTACTAGTGTACATGTTGCTCGAAATAGAGCAATTTAGTTTCTATATTGATACAAAATTTAATTTACTACAACATTCATTTTCTATAACAACTCTTGTAAACTTCTTTTCCAGGCCTACAACAGAGTACAGTAATCTACTTTGTCTACTTGTTGTGTAGTTAATCTACTGGTATATATATGCTAAAAGTGGAGATGATGTTTTCTGATTATTTTACCATTTACTGTACTTATTACTCTGTGTACAATATATATATATATATATATATATATATATATATATATATATATATATATATATATATACGATATATATATATCGTATGGCATTAATAGCCAGCCACCAACTTCAGAAAAATATAATACATTCTCTGAGGTGCTTAGCACCTGCGTCAAAAAATTTATAAACTAAACTAAAAACATAAAGTTATGATCTCTCTTTACAAAGCTAAATCCAGGGCGCTAAGCCATTGCAGCCCAGCTTCAATTGCACAATGCAGCCCAATCAATCCTTCGGGGAAAGCACTCAAAGGGCACTCATTGACTATGTGAGTCATAGTCTGCAACTCCGCTCCACAGCGGCATGACTGGTCTTCTGTACAAAAAATGAGAAAATATGAAAAAGTTTATATCCGGCCAGATATAAAATTCAGATCTGCCAGATAAGGTTTTCATCCCATAAAAATCTGGCATATCTGGCAAATCAGGTCCAGATCTGGGAGCCAGATAGTAGATATATGGGAGCCAGATCAGGCATCCAGATATGGCACTCTGCCAGATATGGCACTCTGCCAGATATGGCGCCCAGATCTGACAGATCTGGCTTCCAGATATGCCAGATCTGGCTCCCAGATATGCCAGATCTGGCTCCCATATCTGGTCTGATATATAAGATCTGGGCCAGATATGCCAGATAAGGTTTTTATGGGATTAAAAACCTTATCTGCCAGATCTGGCATATCTAAATTTTATACATGGCCTGATACAAACCTTTTTCATAAGTGAATAGGCATAGAGGAATAAATTTCTTTAACAATTTTTTCCTTAAGTATGTTTCTTATGTGTGATTCTGGTCTCATTAAGCCATTGTGACAACACATCTAATTTTACAAAATGGTATAAGACAACTAGTGTACATTGTACACATTGCTATTAAATTCATGCCTTTATAAACTAAATCTTTAGCTTTTAAAAGTAATTGTTTTGTATCTTATATGTTTATAGAATCTGTTTTGTCTCATAATGCAGTAGTTTATTTAACCGTCAATATCTATCAATAATAGAATTCCGGTTCCATATAACCTAACCTAACCTACATTTTTAGTTTTTTCAATGATACGAGTTTTCCTAGTTTGTTAGTTTTTATAAGAAATTAAGTTAGTTTTTTTCATAAAGAATTTTCCGTAGTTCTTATGTTAATTAAAGAAAAATTTAATGATAATCCTTTTCTTATCGAAACGGTCTACGACACAATGTAGTGGACCATAAACATAGCCGCAGTCCCCCGCTGGACGCCACGGTCATTCCAAATCTCGGCACCTCCACGACGGGGCCAGCCATGTTACGCTGTGGCCAATTAAAAGTATGCCGTAACGCGACGTCGGCGCTCGTAATAACAATATGGCGCCCCGGCGCCCCTCCCCCCCACCCCCTCGTTGCTTCACCAATCAGCTGCGTTCCCGCGCGGTCGATAGCGCCTCATTACCCCCCCCCCCCCCGGCCGACACCCGCGCGCAATCTGCATAATTAATTGGGTAATCACTCAGCCGATAGCGGCCGCCGTGGACGGAGGCGCGGCCCCGCGGTGGCGCGCCGTGCGGCTGGAAGCGGAAACTGTCATGAAGGGAATCGAAAAAAAATTTAACTGGATCAAAATACACTTAAACACATGACAACACTAGATATTATGATAATTAATGTCTGGTCTTTAAAATCAACTATAGATCAGCCACTGGTAAACATTTTATTTCATCTGACCCAATCAGGTCCTGACCAAATTTTAGTTAAAAATATTTCGTTAAGTGAAAAGTTTTACTCATTGTGCAACCAACCAATCCATGAGTACCTATGTTTTTATATATTTTTTACATATCACAAAAGATTTGCGTTATTTAAGAACTTTCAAGTAAATAATTAACATTTTGAACTATCTCAACCATCATTAATCTACATTTGAATACCTTTATTATATATTTGGAATAAATTAACATATACCAAATTTTTCTTTTAATTTTTATCTATATTTCATATTTGTTTTCTTCAATTTGTCAGTAATTCAATTACTGTTAAATAATTTGAATAAACTCTAAAGGCCTACAGGAAATGTAAAATGTATGAAAACTCGAAAAAATTTGTGCATGAGAATGAAATTTAATAAATTAATACAGAACATACATTATTTTAATGAAATAAACTTAGCAAAAAAACTTTTTATTTCCATTGGTGCATGGTTTATAAATAGTATCTACACTTCCCATAACTGTTTTAATTGAATTATAAAAATATATAAACGAACTTAGTTACTGTATAAGTGATGCAATGTTTATAAAAAATTTCCTTCTGAAATAAATGTTAATATAACTTGTAAATACCTTTTTTTCAAAATAAAAATAAAATATTTAATACAGGCCTAATTAAAATAATAGGTTTGACTATGACCTTATTTATATACCGTTGAGAGAGTATGGGACGTATGACCAAAACAGTTGATATATTTTAGGACTTTAAATTTATTGTAACCTAATTAAGTTATTGACACTATTTAAATTTGCTCACTCTAAAGAGTGCAATGTGTGTAATTTGGTATAGTTAAATGATTCACTAAAACCTGTAGTTTGTTTAATGTAAGCTAGGGAGCAGCAACCCCTAGCCTGACGAGTGAGCGAAGAGAAAGAACTCACCGTGGGAGTGAGTTTACGGAGCTAACGAGCTCATTTTATAAGTTTACTGAGCAAATGCTCGGTCCCCTGGCACTGAGTTACTTAAATAACTTTTCCATGAGGTTTATGTTTTATTTTGAGTTTCATAGTAGCCTAATATTTATTGAGTAGAACACATAATATAACTAACATTAGTGGTAGGCCTGTTTATCAAGAATAATATAATCCTTCAAATTATTTATACAGTATATTAATGCTCTCCATACATATTTCTTATTCAGTATTTTATCACTTATATAGTTTAGTTTTAAAGCTAGCGTATTTATTTGTACACCTAATGTGTGTTTTGCCAAACATTAAACTAAAATATCATAAATTATATAGTATAAAACAGGTCTTGTACTTTTATGTTTACTAACATTTTTCAAGGTTTCTTATCTGGTTAGTTTGGAACGTGAATTCAAAATAACAATTCTCGTTACCTTTGGGACTCATGATCGAGTTTTGATAAATTACAGACACAAAACTAAATTTACTCCTAATATCTATATTTATAAAAGGCAAATCCCTCACTCACTTACTCACTGACTCACTCATCACTAATTCTCCAACGTCCCGACTAGCTACAGTATTGAAATTTGGTATAGGGCCTACTTATTCTTAAGGCTTAAAATAGGAAAGTCTGACTATTTTCATATTAATATTCACAAAGGGCTACGCCCTAGACGTCCTCAAAGTTACCATGTTATTCTTATGGAAGCAAAATTTTTGTACTCTAACATAATGATAATGGAAATTGAATTAGGTTTGTTTACATCTGCCACATGATGATTCATTCAAGAAAATGCTTATAAGCATAGAAGTACTTATTAATGTATACTTATTTAAGTATTATTGCCTTGCCATTATTATTAATTTACTTGAAGCCATTAAAATGTTCAAAAATACAAAATTCCTATAAAATTAAAGAAAAAAATGAACGTAAAACGGTTCAATCGGCTTTAATGTGAATATATAACACGTTAAAACAATTTTTATTGCATAATGTAGTCAATTTTTTCAGCTTATATTATAAACTAAACAGTCGATAACTTTCAGTTGAACTGTCACATTTACAGTCTGTGTGGAGGGCAAAGTAAGGCAAAAAGAGGCATTCCAACAAACTAAAAAAACATCCTACTGTGTGAGTACATATCGGTTACAAATATAGCCTACTCTAAAAAGTATGATACAGGAATTTCATCAAATCATCTTAAATATTTTAGTACTTACTGATAATGGATCTTACTGTTGAAGCTTAGGTTTTGTGTTAGGTTCTAATTTTAATCTTCAATTTCTTTTCGAATAAATATTTATATAATTTCCATGACTTATTACACAATTTTAATCATGCTGTGTCGTATATGGTATTTACGAGATTTTAAAAAACTATCTCTAAGAAAAATGGATACATAACTGTATACTGTATAAACCATAAGTGCAGCCTGTATAAATTATAAAGGAATAAATCATTCCAAAATGTTTTGGATCGTAAACAACAATTAATACTGCTAAAATTCATCAGTCAAAGAGTATACCGTCTCTTAATCTGGGATTTTGTATTAGACTTTGTGACTAATGGTTGAAGTGCGAATGAAACGGGGGGTTTCAAAAGTGATGAAACCCCTCCGGTTTGATCTTTCTAATTGCCCTTTTTACAAACACTCTCTTTCATTTTTCTCTTTTTCAAGTTCGGAGTGAAAAGTAATACTCGAACCAAGGAAAAATCAAAAGATTTTCAATGAACTCTTGGTAATCATTATGGTTGAATGAGCATTATGATAATTACAGTTCATGTTTTCTATATATAAAATGCTATATTTATTATCATATCAAATGTCACGTCAACTTGCAGTTAAAAGGATTTGAATTAAATGAAATAATTTCCTTTCAATAATAAGTTACCTTTCTAACAGTTCAAATAATTTTTTTCAACTTTAGTTACAGCATGTCAATAAATTTACGTTTAATTTTGAATTTTAATGATATGAAAATCGTTTGCAACTATGGATTTAATAAACATTTATTTTCGTGGGTGGTAGCACCTCTTGTTTGCAGGTAAAATTATAAAAACACATTAATTATTATTATTTATATATATATATATATATAATACAGTGGAATATTAAAAATAAAATGGAACTTCTAGCTAGTGTAAAACGATTTTTAGTGTTGTCCAATGTTAAAAAATTATTAAAGCTGAAATTGTTAATGTGGTACTTTCAATAAAAAAGTTAAAAGGTGTTTCGTAGTATAATATTATGTTGTATTATGTTTGTTTCTTATCATTTTTAGAGTGCACGAGGAAAGTCAACAAATCTCCTGTAATAGAATTTAGTTTCACAAAAAAAATTGAAATATTTTCAAAGTGTTTAGGATATAGTGTTTTCAAAAGTGTCACTAATATCATGTCTATGTCAATTTACTTTGTTGTTGTTTTAATAGTGTCAACCTCTTCATCATAGGCGGCTCTAGACTAGATTTTCTGGGCGGGCTAGGGCTTCAGAAGTGTTCGTTCTAAATGCCCCCCCCCCGCACTCCCACAACTCCTACAAACGTGCAATGACGTCATCGATACGACAGCAGAACAACTACAAATTTCTAATTAAGCTGGGACTGTGTAATCCAATGTTAAATGTAAAGTGGTCATATTTATAGAACAGTATTATAAATTACAATTATTTAAATCATATTTAGAAGAGTCCGATTTGAATATATATAGGCCTACTCAGAGCAACAGAATATTGTGGAACATCAACCTTGCTTACTAAATTTGGTCTTTAATCAAAACCTAAAATTTGTTTCTCACTTAATAACTCGTAAATGTGCTAGGCTAAATTCTATGAAAACATTTTGAAAAATCTTGTCTACACAAGATAATGTTGAATATGGTACAGAAAACGGAAACAAAGAAAGCCAGCAAAGACGAGCGCGATCGGGCACTGGACAATTTTTTTCACAACTCTACATTGAGCTCATCAAGAACATTCAATCTAAGCAATATGGCTATAGGTATTTTATATGGATTATAGTTAACGTATTTCCTCCAAAATATAAAACTTTTCCAAAATCAACAAGACGAAAATCACTAAAAACTGGTTCGGGGTTCGGGGTTTTTGTGAACAGTAGGCCTAATAGCCTAGGCAACCGATGCAAGCAAACGCTAACCTGATGGGGACTAAGAAACAAAATGAATTCGCCTACCTGTATCAACCCATGGGATCAACTGTATTATGAGTAAAAAATACAAACCAATCCAGATACTTTGCAAACTTATTGGACAATGAAATTAACAATAGGAATATCAGTACTCAGTACGGTACCACTGTACTGTACATAGATCGTTGATCGGTACCAAAGTGAAAAATAGCAGACGGGTCCTATACCAACTTAATAGGCTATCTGAAATTTACTTTTTTGTAGTGAACCGATTTGTTTTTGTATTCATTGCCGATAGGTCTATTTGTCATAGTGCAAAACAGTGCTCTGACATGCAGCTAGTGAATATGACTACACTCTAGGAGATAGAAATGTGTTTGTGTAGCACACCATGGAGCCTAACCGTGAAAATATCAAATATAAATAGCTGAGAGAAAATAGATAATTTCTTAATGTAATTATTATTTATTGAAATCTGTATGTCAATCTTCTATGATTAATATTATTATTTCACCCAACTCTAAACAGTGTCTGCTGTCAAATTGCATTTTAGAAACGCCAGTCGATATATAAATTATTATTTTTATGTAATATAATTTTTTTATTATGCCCAGGAAATCTGGGGGGGCTTAGCCCCCCCAAGCCCCCCCCCTTTAGCCGCCTATGCTCTTCATTTATAATCTGTTGGTTATGACGCCATTTCTTCGAAACATGCTCTGAATTAGATTTTAATACTGTGGAATATTTCAAAATAAAATGGAACTTCTAGCTAGTGTAAAATGATTTTTAGTGTTGTCCAATGTCAAAACATTGACTGTGTCAGAACTGGTGTCAAAACTGTTGACTGTTTATTCTAAGTAATAATTCTTACATTTACACCATAGCTGAGGGGCTACAACAATGGATTTTAATATAATATTTGAATAGGAGTGCCCCAAAACAGAGCCACTTGTACGAAGCAACAAATCTATTCAACCGGCGTTATTATGGATCTGGTAACAAAGCGTGGTATCGGTCGCCCCTTTGATACTCCTGTAGTACTGTGGTCCGCCGACCGAGCGCCATTGTGGCCCTAATAAGGGAGCGTTTCCACCAGAAATAAACTTAGACGGTAAAGTGGCCAATTAAGGTACGCTACCGCTCGATTCTAATGCTCGGTAATGACTCTCAAAAAGTTTCAAGCGTCTCGCAATGAAGCACGGTCTAACTAGAATTATTAAATCCATTAATATTTTACGAGACTCCGCTTTTAAGAGGTTCGCGGTTCCGCGGTAATTAATGTTTCCCGGCGAACCACTTAAACTTTTCCAGGTTTTTGTTTTATTCTCCGTCGCGGGGGATTCCGGTAATAAAGTGGAATTAATGAGCGAACTTTACCGCGAGTCCGGATTAGTGAGAGTGCTTAAAACGCGAGATGGATGTCTGGCTCTACCGGGGGATTTTCCGAATCAGGTTTAATTCGAATCTCGAGGTCGTTTTCTTTTCTTTGTCCGCTCCCCTCTTATAATTAATATCCGGCGGAACGCCTCCATTGTGTTTTATGTTTTCGAAATTATCGCAGTGTAAGAAGCCGTTTATCTGGTTAATGAGTTCTCAGATCGCTCTTCGGTTTAATTAGAAAATTTATCATTGCGCGGCCGGCCACTCTCGCCCGCGAATGTTTAATTTAGGGCTTATTATTCCGAACAAAGCTGCAGATTTATCAACGGAATTGGATTTTTGAATTTTCTCTCCCACCGCGCGATGAAGTCGTCAAATATTTTATGAGTTTTAATCTTCAGCGGCATGCTGAGCAGGTGGGGAAACGCGGGAGTGGCGTGACGAAATGAAAAATAGAAATATTCTTTGCTGTAAGACCATACTTCATTAGCTTTTTACGGTGACAGAATGTCCAAACCCACATAAGAACGCCGTGGTATGTGAAGATATTAGTGGTTTAAACTAAAAGCTATCCATTTTATTTTATTTTTCATCGTATGGCTTTCCATTCTATCATGTAGTGACATAATTGTATTGAAAAGTCTTAAATTGTCTAAATTAAATAGATATAAAGTTTGTGTAGTATAAACAAAAAACTAGTAGGAAAAGCATCAATCAGAAGAAAATTACATAAAAGATAGTCTGCTGGTACACCAGACCTATTGAACGACTTTTGTTATAAGCTTTCTAATGAGTTATTTTAATATATAAATATGTTAAATATATCAACTGCATCCACCCTGTCAATACAGTTACTCCAAAACAATTAATAATACTATTATTTATTAGCATAGCAAACTATCAATGCAGTATTATTACAAATTATTCAAATATTTTTAGATATATGAATTCAAGTATTGGATTTAAAGGCAGTTTGCGGTCTTTCAAGACTAAACAATCGCTTGAATATTTAAAAGAGAGTTTAAAAAAGTATAAACTATTTTTTTTTTTTTTATTTAGGATTAAGTACACTTATTCTCTTTTCTCTTTTTTCGAAATGTTAATGTTTATAGTCTGTTACTAAACATTCGAAATGTGTTTACATTCAAAAACTTTAAAAATAGGAAAATCTACGAAGAAGAAGTAAAATAAACAAATGGAATGAAACCGAGTCGAAGCTAGAGAAACCGGAGCGAGCGGTGGTGGCGTTAATCCCGATTTTATAGACTTTTGTCATGCAAGATTTATCAGCTGGTCTAATAGCATTACATGTCCTTTATTGAATCCGCCATCTTGAAGCGTCGATAGAAAATACTTCCTACAGTGCTAGTAAATAGTATGATTTCTTTTTTGTATACTTCCCTACTATGCCATACCATGCAATTTAAATATTTTAAATATCTGGCTATTATTTGTTATGAAAATTATTCTTTGATTTATAATTCCTTACTTGCAAATACAAAAATTTGAGTGAACTATCGAACAAATAGGTAAATCATATAAAATTCCGATAGTTAAATTAATATTCAATAGCTGTTAAATAAACTAGAGCTGAAGTTCAGAAGTCCTGTATCGACATAAATTATTGGCCTTTATTTCAAATACGAAAAGTCTTGGGTTATCTTACTTCACCCTTGAAGTTCAATTTAAAACTCTTAAATCATTACTAAAATCTATATATATAATTCCGTAAGCGAATAGGTCCCCATGAAATATCTCGAGTTAGAAGAAAGATAGGGTAACGTATGATGGCTCATTTTAAAGCTTGAGGGCCAAGGACGCAAGGAAAAATACCAGAATTATTCAAAGTTACCTGGGCTTCGCCCCATTGGACCTTAAAGTTCCAATGTTAATCTAATGGGAAGAAGAGTTTTAGATCTGCAGGTGTAATTAAGCAGATGTTAAAGTAATTTTTTTTTATCATAAACTCAGCTGTTTATTGAGCAGATATTTTGAGTTAAGATAACCATACAATTATAACTTAAAAAAATTAAATTGGCAATACACTATAAAAAAAGGAGAACACTAATAGTCATGGGCAAACTGATTCACAACAGATGTCTTCTTCGTGACCCCATCTATGTCTTTAAGGAGACAGGAGTAGAATGATTTTGTATTTGCTGATATACCACAATTAAAAGTGGATTAGACGTGGCATGATTGATATAATGTTTAGATATATATTAAATGTATATTGTCTTTAATCAGTGAATTTAGTTTAGTTATTACATTAATGCTTTATATATTGGCCATTTAGTAGTTAGAGTTGAATCGTTTTATTGAGTGTTTGTTTATTTCCGACTGAATCATATTATGTAAACTACTAACATTGGATAACATCCGAATGAGGAATATTTTGTTTTGGTTTGATCCCTTCTCTGCTTATTTCTTTACGTAGTTCGTAGGGAAAACAATAAACGCAATAAACGCAAGTTAATCCATAAAAACGGACAACACAGTATATCTATCAATGTTATACTTAATTGACCGAATAGAACAAAATAGACCACAATCATAGCACGAGGACGTCGGTGGCACGGGGGGTAAGAGAGTATGGGGGCACGGGGGAAATAAGGGGCACTGCGGAGAGCACAGGACGGTACGGGGAGGACGGCAGGGATGGCGATACGGGACCATAGGAAGCACAGGATGTTCGAGATATGGAAGCATAGAGGGCACGAAGGGTGTATGGGGGACATAGGGGACATGGGGAGGAACGCATGAGGGCAGAGGATCATGGAGGAAACGGGAGTGCGGGGGCATAGGTACTCTGGGGTGGCATGGGCGACATAGGGGGCACGGGGGCATGTGGTGGCGGAGGGTGTGGGGGCACAAGGGGAACTAGGGGCGTCGGTGGCAAGAGGGTTAGATGGGCATGGTGTGGCACGGGGGAGGCATGGGGGACATGGAGGGCATCCTGACCACGGGGAAGAAGGGTGGGCATGTGGGCACAGAGCACCGTGGTTGCAGGGGTATGGGGGGGGGGCACGAGGGGTGTCGGTGGCACTGTGGGTTAGGGGGCATTGGGGCCAAGATGGAGGCATGAGTGACATAGCGGGCACAGAGTGAAATGGTGATGAGCATGGAGGCACGGGCGTATGAAACATGGGGCACAAGGGACACTAGAGATGTCAGTGGCACGAAAGCTGGTTGGGAGTGGGGGGCATCAAAGAAGAGGAATGAGGAACATGGAGACCACGGGGGCCATGTTGAAGAACTGCGGACATCATGGGAGAATGGGGGGAAAAGGAACATGGGGGCACAAGGTCCGGGAGCATGGGGGGTACTCGGGCCCTGGGGGTGTTGGAGGTACAGGAAACACTGGACCGGAGAGTTTAACGGGGACTCGGGGAGGCGTGTGGGACACGGCGAGTGCTGGGGAATGGGGGGCACAGGGGTCCAGGTTGAAGGAGTATACAGTATTAAAGGGCTAATGTTGCATTTAACTATTTTATTTACTTGAGTATTCAAACTTATTATCAACATCTTTAAGATTAAAACTATTTTTACCGAGTCCGGTTGTATAATAGTGCAATAGACTACTCTATTTTCATAAAGGTGAGATTATTGGTAAATTACTGACTTCATAACTCCAAAATGTTTCGTCAAGTTTAGGTAATATTTTATTAGAAAATCCAAACGTATAATCATACTACAACTTGAGATGAAATAGAGTAATTGTGCAAGGAGGTGATAAATTGAAACTTATTTTTGGAAGACAACATCACCATTTTGATTTTTAGGGGCCTTTGCCCCTACAATCCTCTAGTAGTATTTAATCAAGAAAAGATTTATGTCAATTAAAATATAAATTTTAAATGTTAACGGATTGTTATATATTCCGACTTAATTTATGTTCTACTACCACGGTAATAACAATACGCATTAAATTATAACTAAACATAAAAAAGCTTAAAATAATAAACAATATTTAGTTTTTACTAAATTTTTGAAAAATATTGTTCCTTTATTATACCCAAAACTGTACTCTTAATCGGGTTAAGTTTATGGGGTTTTAAAAGCAATAAATCCCAATGACTCTCATCACTTACTTAGGCTATGTAATTTATATAAATTATTACTTAGAATGGTTTCAATTGTTAATGACTCCGTGGATTATAGAGAATGTCGCTAAAGATAAACGCACAGCATTTTTTAATCATTTCATATAAATTTCGAAATTGTAGTAGGCATAGGTTAAGTACGTACAAAAGGCCACTCATTTCTTGTGCTTTATTTATTGATTGAAATACTTTATGGAAATACATTAAAACTACTTGGTGTTAACCGGCGTGCTTTGCAATGTCATCCTGAGGAATTTTTACCTTTTAGGTAAGCTGGTTCACTATACGCTCACTCGCCGCAAGTCTATAATATCCTTTAGTTCAGTTCGTTTGCTCCTCTCACTCGCCAGAATTCTGTAATATCCTCTAGTTTTTTTATTACAGCTCTTCCCTCAATACTTTGAATGAGGACTTTCCTCAATAATTTAAATGAGAACAGCTTTTTATAGAATTAATTATAAGAAATATTTGTTGCTATATGTTGTGTTCATAAACAGCTCAGATGAAAAATTCCAAAACAACCTGATGGGTTCCATGGTAAGGTCCCACAGAATGGAATAAAAAGTATCCTATGTTCGTCTCCTAGTTCTAAGATATACTTCTCCACCAATTTTCAGCCAAATTGGTTCAGCCGGTCCTGAGTTATAAATACAGTGACTAATATGTTTTTTATATGTATAGGAAGTCTTTCTTTTATATGTATAGAAGATGGATACATAAATGACAACTTCCTATGTAAGGAATCAACGTTTTAATTCTTAAATTACATTTTTTCTCTTAACCTTACTGCATAACAAATGTGACTCCTCATAATCAATTACAGAAAAATGACCCTTAAACATCGTGGCCCAAACACATTCTCACCGAACCATATTTGCTATTTATTATTATATTGCGGTGACCACAATTATTGACCATTGATAATCTAAATTGCCTTCCAGACGTCCATTGCTATTCCATTTACATCCAGATGTAAATAAAACCCGCGGTATCGGGGTTGAGGGCGAGTGTCCTCCATATTGGGGTGACATTGTCGAGGGTGGTTGTGCTAGGGTGAGCGGCGGCGGTGTTGTCGGTGGGGTAGGGGGGGGTGCGCCGGCGCGGTGACGTCACGGGGGTAGCGTCGCGACGCGCACCGCCACACTACCGAGGACCGCCATCCCGGCAACAGTGCTTACATACAGCGACTTGTACAACATGCCTAGGTTCTACAGAGAATTTAAAATATAATCCTAAGGCTGCGGTCTACCCCAACCAAAACAACAACAATGCCGAATGCCGCCTCGCGGCCGTAGCGCTAGGCGCTGCAGAGGTTTACGGGGATTGTGTTTCAGAATTAACCGATTAAGATAGAAATTAGCTGTTAAATTTATCTAAAAATAGAAAAAAAGGATCTAATCGGCTATCTTTTTTAGAATTTTTAAATAAAATTTCTAATTTCAGTAATAACTGTCTAAAATCATCTGTTTTTTAGTTTTGTAAATGCAGAGGTTTACGGTGATCGTGTTTTAAAAATAACCTCTAAAGATAGAGATTGGCTGTTAATTTTTTTTTTAACGTAAATAAAAGGATCTAGTCGGCTATCTTTTTAGAATTTTAAAATAAAATTTCTTATTTCAGCTATAACTGTCTAAAATCATCTGTTTTTTATCGATTTTTAACTGAAATTTTCTATTGGTTTTAATGAACTAATTACAAAAGTGTAACAGAGGGAAATTAGTACCGTTATTCTTCTTTAATATGACACTTTATTTATAGCTCTAGGCTTCACTTGGCAGAAGATAACACGATTCTAAAAAACCCTTGCATTTGGGTGCGCGCCAGGGGTAGACCGGAGCCCGGGACCACCCCGGTCTACCCCTGGCGCGCACCCAAATGCAAGGGTTTTTTAGAATCGCGTTATCTTCTGCCAAATGAAGCCTAGAGCTATAAATAAAGTGTCATATTAAAGAAGAATAACGGTACTAATTTCCCTCTGTTACACTTTTGTAATTAGTTCATTAATTCCAATATAAAATTTCAGTTAAAAATCGATAAAAACAGATGATTTTAGACAGTTATAGCTGAAATAAGAAATTTTATTTTAAAATTCTAAAAAGATAGCCGACTAGATCCTTTTTTTACGTTAAAAAAAAGTTAACAGCCAATCTCTATCTTAAGAGGTTATTTTTAAAACACGATCGCCGTAAACCTCTGAATTTACAAAACTAAAAAACAGATGATTTTAGACAGTTATTACTGAAATTAGAAATTTTATTTAAAAATTCTAAAAAAATAGCCGACTAGATCCTTTTTTCTACTTTTAGAAAAAGTCAACAGCTAATCTCTATCTTAATCGGTTAATTCTGAAACACGATCCCCGTAAACCTCTGCAGCGCCTAGCGCTACGGCCGCGAGGCGGCATTCGGCATTGTTGTTGTTTTGGTTGGGGTAGACCTATTACAACGAATTGCAAATGGCTGTGTAAGAGCACTCTTTAAAAATAATATATACTGTACAACTTCACTTTTTTATTTAAGTGATGATTTCCCGAAAACTTTGATGATTTTTTATGTATTTAGTTTTTTTAATAAAAAATTGCTAAAATATTTTTCATGCTAAATAACGATAATTAATTTTCCTGCAAACTGTTATGGGTTATGGGTTTCCCTTATAAATAAAAATACTTTAAGCTATACTATATTGCTCAGTGAAATTTAGTACAGTCTTCAAATTTGTATAGTTATTTTTTTAAATCCTTTCAGTAAGATTTTTTTAAATTGTGTCGTAATTTTCCATGAATCTATCCCATTCCTATAAATTACAAAGTTGTAAAACCCAAAATCATCAAATTTGGTGAAAAGCCAAATGAAAATATACAAAACTCTTCCATTAAAAAGAAATAATTGTTACGTCACATGTGTTTGTATTAGAGCTGACTATTTGAGAAATATTGCTGCAATTTTAAATTTGAATTCCTCTTCAATTTTTTTTTTATGACCGCAAAAAAAGTTAAGGTACTTAATCCTCAATGTAAGGATTGTATCTGAAACGTAATAAATTATTATTATGTCATCATAGTAAGTTATAAGAACTCGATTTTTCATCTAGGTGCCGATAATAAGTGTTTCATCATCAAATGATAGTGATTAGCCTACTTACTTAAAATTCAAGCTCTTCAAAACCACAACTTATTATTTTCAAATCGACAAATATAATTATTATGAAACTAAAGTAAGTAATCGTTGTATATTCTCTGGAGTTATTTTGTACACTACATAATTTTTTCAATTCCAATATAAATTAGATTTACATATTCATTTGAACGGTTCTGTACAATTTAGTTTTAATAAGTGTACGCATATACTTGTAATCGTTAGTAGGTTGGGCATTATATTGCTTGAGTAATCACTGAAATTAGAACAAAATTCGACTTTTTATTATAGAATAGAATAGAATAGAATAATACTTTATTATCACAAATACATCTTTTACAAGTGAGCTTAGACTAAGTTCACAAAGACAGGTGATATTGTCAAAATAATAATAATTCTAGAGTAACCAGTATTGATCAATCAAATTAAACGATTTACAATGAGTCATTAAGGAATTGACTTACTTTATAATACTGTTTGTTTAGCCAACAAGAAGTCAGTAAGGCTGCTTTTAAATTTACTTGAATGTATTAAACATTTTAAATTTGGTGGCAATTTATTAAAAATTTTCTTCCCATATATGATGGTGTTTTTTCAACCAGTTGGAGGCGGTGTCTAGGATATTGCAAAAATTTTTTAAACCTTGTGTTGTATTCAGTATAAAGTTTTCACCGCATAGTTTTTCATAATTGGTCTGTACCATCAATAATGATTTAAAAATTACTAGACATGGCACGGTCTTTATTTGAGTTCCGTAAAGATAGGTTGACAAGAACAATTCCAAGACGAAAACGTAATTAATTATTCTTAAGATTTTTTTTTAATAATAAAAATTCTTTCCACGTCTGATGCAAACCCCCAAAATTCAATTCCATATTGAAGAATCGAATGGAAATATGCATAGTAAAGCATTATCCGAGTTTTCAAGTCTACTGTATCTCTCAAAACTAACATTTGAAAACAAGCTGAGTTTAACCTTTTTGAAATAGTTGCGATGCAGTTTTTCCAGTTTAAATTCATATGTAATTCCAGCCCTAAAAATTTTGCGTTTTGATTAATTTGTAATGTTATATCATCAAATTCTAATTCCTGAAAATGATTATTTCTTAATTGGGGTGTACAAAACTTGACCAATTGAGTTTTCTCTTCATTTAATTTCAGCCCGTTCAATTTGAACCAGTCCCTCAATTGAATCAAGGCTTCACAAACCGAAATTTTTAATCCTTCGTTTGTTTTAGATTTGACAACCGCGGTTGTATCATCGGCGTAAAGAATAAGGTTATTAGACACGTTAACCGGTAAATCATTGATATAAATGAGAAAAAGGAGGGGACCCCAAATAGAACCTTGAGGTACACCCACTTTAATTTTCTCCCACCCTGATTTAGATGTTTTATTATTTTTACGAACGACTGTTCTTTGATAGCGATTTGACATATACGATTTAAGCCAACACACCGAGTCCAAAGATATATTGTACGTACTCAGTTTGTTCAGAAGTATATCGTGGTTTACACAATCAAACGCCCTGGACAAATCACAGAACACACCCATTGTGCTCTGGGACTGGTCCAAGGCCCTTGACACCTCATCAACAAACCGGGATAACGCTGCAGATGTGTTTTTACCTTTTCTAAAGCCAAATTGTTCAGGAACTAAAATGGCATTTGACTCAAGAAAATTTGATATTTGATTTGATGCTATTTTCTCAAATACTTTAGAAAACGCCGGCAGGACTGACACGGGACGATAGTTATTAGGATTGTTCCTGCCTCCCTTCTTATGAAGAGGTTTGAGCTCCGCGAGCTTCAAGTTTTCGGGGAATGTATTAGTTTGAAATGACTGTTTATAATGATTGACAATGGCTCAGCTATAAAACTTAACACTTTTTCATTAAATCAAGAGGTACCTCATCCCACCCAGCAGATTTTTTGTTTTTTCGAGATTTGATTACTTTTAACACATCGTCCTTACTGATTTGTTGAAAAGTGAAATTTGGAAACTGCTGGTTCACTAATAGATTTTCTGTGAGTTTTAAAGCTTCGTCCAACGAAGGAGAAACCCCAATCTCGTTGGAGATATATGTAAACATTTTATTGAAATAGTTAGCAATGTCTGTAGCATTGCTCAAATTCTTATCATTTACCGTAAGGTCTGAAAAACTTGTGTTCCCCTTTTTACACCCTAGCTCAAATTATAGTAATTATAGTTGGGGGCATTTATTAGATTACAAAATAGATGTTTCCTCTTTTACAGCATGGACACAATTTGGAGACTCCCCCTAAACTTATAGAGGAAACTGTATTGGCCTATAACATATTACGTATAATTTTAATGTTATTTAAATTTAGATCAAAATGCTACAAACCCTATCTCAAATATTGCAAAAAACTGCATTTAAAAATTTGGGTATTTCATTTTAATTTAAAGTTTGACTGCCTGTCATAACTGGCTCGGCCATCGATTTGAGGTTTGGTTTACCGCGTGTTTGAGCTTACGTTAAAGAATTTATATAAATTTTCATTGGCTGTCCTTATTGTTTTCCTAAAACTCATACATTATGACTTTTAGCCCCAATCTCACACCTGTGTAACATGTTATAGAAAAATTCAGTTTACTCTTGGACTTCTCTAGGGGGCGTCCCCAAGTTGTACCCACGCTGGAAAAATCGCAACATAAATTTACTAGATGTCCCCAACAATAATAAAAAAGTCGAATATTGTTAGACTTTCAGTTTATGCTCAAACCACGTATCACTTAAACTAAACATAGCCTATATTTTTCTCTCTACACCTTTTAATTTTTTGTTTTACAAATAAGATTCAAAATATTTGAAAAATTGGATAGTAAATTACAACGTTTAAAATATTTAGAAAGAAATGACACATTTGCATTTGAAAATATATTTAGGATATTTGAATTTCTAGAACATTAATCTCCAATTAACTTTAATAATAAAATAATAAAAAAAGTAGAATTATGCAAGGGATCGTCTCCCTGAAATGGAATATATCTTTTCGGACATATTGCAGGCATTCGGACAGTTAACTAATACCAATTCATGAAAAATGATATACTAATAAAATGTGGGCCTTTTGTGGCCCTATAGGGCTATCAATATATTAGGTAAGATTTATATCACCGACAGAGAGACTGAGAGACATTTTTTAATTCGAGGTTTTCTAGAATTAGGATATTAACTTTACAATGAAACAATTCCATAATACATGGGAGACTTACTCTTTAGTTTAAGAGTATTTTACAATAATTGCAACCAAACTTTGATTATTTAAATAATGTTTTGCATGAAAAAAACTCTTTAGTTAAAAATATTGAATTATAATAAGACAACATAAACCATAAAAAAAAACAATGTTTACGGAAACATAATAAACGCCCATAAGAATCTCGATTATAAATTTAAAAGTAGTTATTGGTTGGCCCCAAACATGTCTTACAATTAAAGCTATCACAAAAATTGAAGTTAAATTAAGTTGCGACAAAATTTTTTTGAAAATATAAATAACTTACAAATTAAACAGAAAATGAATATTTTTGAAAAAAGCAAAATAAGAAAAAATATTTAACCATCGTTCCTAATAGTTGTTAAACATAAAACTACAGAAACCACAGGCCTATCTACAGAGACAATGAAATAACCAACTGAAGATATCACATTGAATTCGTGAAAGATTATATTAAACAACGCAGTATACACCCCCCCCCCGCCCTATGAAGGACGGGTACACAGCAACTCCAAAATAAATAGTGAATGATAAAATATTATATCGTTTGACCGTATGTCATATTACATTTGTATGACTCACTGGAATTTGCCTCTTATTATAATTTACAGTTAAATTTGTAAGCACTGACAAAGGACATTGAGATACAAAACTTTTTAGGTTAATCAATATTATGATGTAACTTTAAGTAACTTTACACGTTTTATTTAAATGTAAATTGCCTTTTAATATAGAAAACTAGAATATAGGACTAGAATACTAGAAACTAGAATTTAGAAACATTTTTGCATAGAAAATTTATACAATAAGACAGAAAAATAAAAATGTTATATATCTGCAAAAAGATTTCTCAAAACAAAACTTTTCACTTCATACTGGGAAATCTGTTGAGACAACACAATTGTCAATAAACAACACAATTCAAGTCTATAAAATGTGCTAGGTTGGATTGGCTGGAAAACAAAGCCAAACAAAGTAGTCTGTTGACAACAGACAGGTCACCCTCCCGATGTGAGTGGCCTTGACCTACACACCGATGTCGCAACCTACATCCACCATGCAGGGGTCAACGGCCTCGAGAAGGAGTCATCCTCCCCTGAGGGATGTCTTAAGAAGAGAAAAAAAGAAGGAGTCGGGGAAGAAACATAAATACCTGGCATCCGATGCGCAGTCGCCGAGCCTACTACTATGCTATGGTCTATATTTCGGATTCAGCCGCGTTTTTTGGGGTGGGGGTCTGCGGAACCCTAAAAAGCGAGACGACACAATGGGGAGGGTTGTAAAAAAGGGCCGCCACCCCACGCGATCAAGTTTTTTATGCAGCCCCCTGGATATGCACCCCGCACCCTTCTGCCGCAGGGGTGCCGCCGTCTGCCGTGCGGCTGCTAGCGACGCGGCTGCGACTACGGTTCAAATTCGCATTTATACTTTTGAAGCTTTCTTAGTTTATTTTTATTTTCATAATATAAGTTTTGAAATGAATGCTTTCCCTTATTAATAATTCATGGAAGATTGGCTTTTAGCGTAAAAAACCAATGTAATTTATTAAAAAAATATTATAACACAGTTAATGTAATTTTAAAACATTACATTCTTCTTCTTGAAAAAAAAAACATGAAAAAACATTTCATCTGTAATTCTTGGTATGGTACCTAAAAATCCTTTGCAAAAGTTACCTCATTGCTTTGCACCAGTTGTACAAAAGGAGGGAAATTTCTACCTAGGATTAAACACCTCAATGTAAAATTGGGCTGTTGTACCGTTGGTCGCACCAGTTTGATAGTTATCCTATCACCAAATAATAATTACAAGAATTTGTTAGTTAATATCTACAACATTGTGAGAACCAATTAATTTATCATTATCTTACAACTTACCAGGTACATTAATGTAATTAAAATTTCATTGTATATGAAACATTAAGTGGTTTAAACTATGAAACCATTTTACACGCTTTTATTGTATTAAAACATTTATTTTCACAGAACCACACTTGAAACTACAAGCACTGAATAACAGCCACTGAAGTACAGTCAATAAGACAACTCATTCCGACGTGGTAAAAACTAAACCTACTAAAAAACACACAAAACACCACACCTACCCTTTCATCTGGAGCGCAACAAAAGGTTTTTTACACCAGTGACTGATGCTTTCGCCACTTTGTTTTTACCACAGTAATTAGAGAAACCCTTCAATTGCGCGCATCTGTTATGCAAAGTGAGTAGAAAAAAACGTGTTTTTGCGCCACCAAGGGCGCAGAATTAGTCGGGTAGTATAAACAAGGAAGGAACAAAAACCCTTTTGGCGGCACGCGCAGGGGTGGGTTACCGGCAGATGTGTGGGGTAGGGTAGGACTGGGGAAGCCGCCGACGCGACCGAACTGGGCAACCGATAAACTAAACTTCCGAACGTCGATGTACGTTGAGGATATTTTTAGTTCAGTCAAAAACAACATTTAATTCGTATAAATAAGTTCTTAAATTTTAAAGTTTTAAAATGTATTTTGTGAAAAATTATTTATCAGCATTGATTTAGTTTTTATGCCAGGTTATGATAGTTAAAGTTATGATGTAAGTATTATATTTAAGGAGTTTAAGTGTCCCCTTCCCTTTTAAACCAAGAAATTTTCTTTGTTATAACCTAATGAAAACGAATAATTTGTTTAATAATTTTCGTTACAAAATCAATTGCAATATACAATTACAATTTAAATTTTAAATTTGTTTCAAGTCCACATTGATTATGCAAACACGATTAAGAAATGAATTCGAAATCATTTGCGAGTACCTGTAATTGTCATTCGTGTAAATGAAGCTCTCTGAATAGAAATGTGGCTTTCCTTTTTAAATACAACGTTTAGAGAGAATACCCTGTCATTACCAGAAGCAAATGAACTGCCATTAGCATAAAGGGGACAAAACGGTCCCTCGATTCAATCCAAATTGAGTAAATGTCCAGGAGCAATGTTTATTGTAATTTTATAATTATGTTTCTCCTTTTCTCCAAGTATGCTTCCAATCGTTAAATTATAAAAAAATAGAACTCAATGATAGTGTATAGCCTGTGTGACAAAAACACTGTTCTAATATCTTTTCAAACAGGTTTTCTGCTTTTAAAAACAATACATTACGATGTTGTCTTGTATGTTTAATATTCAATTAGGATAAAACATCGTCACTCCTATGTTTTTAGATATTGTTTTGTAGTTCACTTCCTAGGTCATACCTATAAGTTTTGATTTTAAAGTTAAAAAATTGTTAGCTCTAATTTTTCAACACCTACAGTATCTACGATTTCGTGCTTAATTTTGTTATTGTTTCAATTTTTTTTTATTCCAAGTAATCCCCGTTACCAATCCTGTCTTTATCTCACCACTAACCTTAACATTCTTTTAGCTATTATATTGGGTATACACTAGACGCCACAATAGCATGTACATATTTCCCTGAGCAGACTTCTTTCCGCCGCCGCGTGATTGGCTGTGATCCATATCACGTATGTAAAGCGGCGGCTGTCTCATTATAACTGGTAATATCCTGACATGTAGCGATGGATGGATGGATGGATGGGGGGAGTGGGGAGGGGTAAGACACGTGATTATCCGTATCGTGGATCATGCGATCACGACAACTGTACACTAACACACCACCTCGCGGGATCCGCTACACTGACACTGTACCGCGTACAGGATACTGTAATTACACATGCTGTTAACTGTAAATGATATTGTGTCAACCAAGGGAGCCTTGGAACACGTAACAACCTTAGATATTAGATGAAGTAATTGTTGTTTACAAAGGCAAATGAGTTTTTCTGTTTTTCATTGCACATTTCAGGTTAAATTTCAGAGCAATGAGACATTGATATTTATTTTCATATATATCAATGATATTATTAGGTTTACCGGAGCACTTATTATGTTGGCCATTTAAACAAAAAGAATCTCTAGTTTTTCCTGTTTCCAAAATTGTCTTACTCATAAAAAACTCACACAACACATCGTCACATCGCAAATGTGACACATAAACACAAAACTTTTATTTAATTCTTTTAGAAAACTGGTACATTTTATGTTATGTTAAGTAATTGACAATACTTTATGAGCGAAAAATGAAGTATTTAAATCTTGTTGGATAAGTTGAATTTATAACAATTCAATTCAGTGTCTTGTATGAATTCTAAAGTTCAAATCAAGTGCGAGAAAACCTCTCTAAAAATTACATAAATAAAATCTTGTTCACATTAAAGCGAAATACAGTAACAGTTTTTTTTCAATTATTAATTAACCTTAAAATTATCATTTTCCTAACTGTTTCCCCTTGCTATATCATACCCAGCCGTTGGGCTCCTCAATTTCATTTAGGGTGTTCGATCAAATTTGAAATTCGTAGCCCCTGCACCTGGCCCCCGGGCCGCGAAACGCTGCTGGGAACGTTATTAAACCTATTAGCGAATCCGGAAACCGGAAATTATTTGAAGTTTTTACTTCCGTTTTGGAAGAGACCTGGATGTCTGTTGTTCTTCAACAATGGCGCAGGTCTAGTGATTATTTGGCTCTTTTGTCGCCTCGCCATTACGCCGGCGGGCGTCATTATAACGATCATTACTGTGGTTTTCACCCGACAATTTATTTCCAATGATTTACCGAGTCTCGATTGTGTAAGGAATAAATTGTGTTCTTAATTTGCGCAGAAAGAGTGGCTTCGTGTTCTGCGTTCAGCTTACCTTAGAATGAAATTTATAAAATTGAAATAAAACCACCATAGGCTATATATAGAATAGGATTTGGTTAATATTTTTAAGAGTTTGAAAATATAAAAATTAAAAAAAAAATTCTAATGTTTGTTAAAACATAAGCAATTGATAAAAGCAAAGCAATGGAAATTAAAAATTACACTTCCATGGCCTCCTTAGCATGAGCCTGTCTAAGATCCACAAATTTTAGTCCTGGATTGGTAATTAAGGTCCATAACAATATTACAAGGATAACCTACTCAGATTTAAAATTTATACTGATTTGTATATTGTTTATCACACTCACCGCTTCAGTCATACTCACCTTAAAATACACAAAACAGAGTGCGTCGATGTTTCAAATAAAGTCTCTAAGGTCCGACTCTAAGAATAACTTAGAGTTATAACTAATAATAGAGAATAAGGTTATAACTACTAAACAGAGTGAATTTCGTATATCAAAATGAACGGTGAAATTATTCGTGTCGTGTCGTTTCGTCCAGTGTCGTTTCGGACAAGTGTCGTTTCGCACAAATTCCACGAACATATGGTGAGGGGTAACTCTCTACCTGACAATTAGTGGCGTTTCGTCCAATAATGCTATACTATTGTTTACTTGGCAGGTCAACAAAAACTAATTGAAACTTTGCCTCGCCGGATTGAGGGCTTTAGGATATGTCGAACACATATAGTTACAAAATAATTAGTACAAGTAAAGCGTGTTCATTATTTTAATTTATAAAAAAATTCTTACGAGTATTATAGTTGGTAGCCTATATTTTACGCCATTATTAGCTAGTTCACATACGTAAAACTATTCTTCGTGATTGAAACAGGGGCTGTCGAATCGGAATGTAATGGAATCCTTGCACACTTAGCTTTTCACCTAAAATAAGTAAAACTATTTGTCCATAATTCAAAACCAGGGTTAGACGGTCAGGAATTCCCAATGGTGAACAGAGGCTGTCGAGTCGAAATTTAACTGCTGAGATCAACCAACCATACCGAATGTAATGGGGTTACCGGGTGAGGTTACATATTGAATAATGTAATTTTTCAATAAACAGACAAATTAACTTCGGGGTAGTTTGTTTTGAAGTCCAATACGGCTGTCAAAACTGGGAGAAAAGTAATCTTCTTGTCGGTGCTCCTTTTCTAGGTTCCATGATGTAGTTCAACCACTGCTGTTGTAATGTTTCACACGAAGGTTTGTAGAATATGAAGCCTGTGTTGCGTTCCTTATCCCTTGTCAAGTTTTCTGCTGTACGAAACGACACTAACTAACGTGTTTAATCAACTGTAAAAATGAGCTGGCCGAAACAACACTCTTTTTATGAAAAATGGGCGTTGGACGAAACGACACTGGACGAAACGACACTACACCAAATTATTATTATTTATTTTGCTGAAACAATGCAAGTCATATTGGACCAAATTTCAATAAAGTAGTTAAAAAAAGGGAAGGGCCAAGTAATACTATGTTGTGTTATTTTCTTTTTAGTCCTGTAAAATATCTATATTGCCTGAACCCGCATAAAGCCTTCAGCAGTAAGTTATAGAAGCAAAATTTCAGTTTCAGACAGTTTATTAACAATGTGAAAGTGACATATTATATATTTTAAGTGACATATTAATTTGACTCCGTCACTAACTTTAAAATTATGGCCTCATATTACTATATCATGGATCTTTGTAATGGCTCAAAATCTTGAGCAAATCATTAAAGAGCCAAGATTTTCATCATCATTTCATGAGGTTTCATCATCATTTTGCAAGATATTGTTTGCGTATCAAGTGTTTATGGAAGAGTAAGGGTATCATTAACCATATGATATTATTTATTTCAAGTGAAAGTGAAATCAGGGTTTTTAAGATTTTAATTGCCCTCCAACCCCACATTGCAGAAAAAAATCGAATCATGACAAAACCTGTACTAGTTAACGAATTTGTTTGACATAAACGAATGTTTACGAAGATTTTTTGAACAATCACTTTTACTATTAATTTAAAAAAGACAACATAAAGTGAAAACATATTCGGAGTAGAGGGAGTCGAAGTGTCGGGCACTGCGACTAGGGGCAGGGGATTATGGATTTTTTTCATCGGAGCCTGAGGGGTGGTGCGAGGGCTAAAAAAACTGGCGCGTGGGGTGAATATGCAGGGGCGGGGGAGGGGGGTAATCATAATAGCAATCGATAAGACAAGTTGAACCGAGAGGCTACACTCATTAGTGACTCATCACAGCGTTGCCAAACTGAACAAACCGACGACGGTCGGACAACTGTTTTTTTTAGTTTTTAGTTTTACAATATATACAGTATAACACGTCTACAATATTTCGATCGATGTTATAAGTAAATATTTTTACAATATCTTTCTTAAAATTTTGTGTGTGTTTTTTTTTTTTTTTTTTTTTTTTTGGAAAGTTTTAGTTGGTACCATAATTTTATACGTTAGCTAATATTTAATTGTTAAGGGGAACAGTTAACCAACGAGACACAATGTGGTGTGTACCACAGTCGGATATATCCATCAAAACATCGACAATAATACTTTTTGGACAGTAACTTTATACAGAGAGACTTCTCTACATCTAATTATTGACAAATGTAACGGTTTTACAAAACAAATAATAATATTCTACACAAGAGAGAAAATACAATGAAATTACAACGTTTGTAAGATGTATAGTAATTTAAAATTGATTAACTAATTTGTAATGTACCTCAAATAACTCACTGTAATTATGCTCTTTTTATTTTATTGTTGGTGATGTTCAAAATTTGCTCTACTTTGTCAATCGCATTATAGCTACTTTTCAAATTTAGGTCCTCTTTGATGTCTACAAGTGAAAGAGTCTATTTATTTTATTTTTAAATTATTTGAACTTTTACATACCAATTAATTTTGCACCTTACGTGAGAAATGTATAGCAATAAACGATACAGTGCAAATTTTTTCATTGGTATAAGAGTTTTATTTGGGTGATTATAATATCCATTTAACAGATAAGTTTCACGGGTATCTACAAAGTCTTTCCCTGTTTTAATTGCTTCTATGTATGGACAACTTTATGTTACATTCATTTTACTAATATTGTTTTCAAGGGAATTTAATCTAGTTTTCCCTCTTTAATTTGTTAATACCTAAGCTCAGCTAATTGACCTCAATACAGTTTATTTATAATGCACTACAAAAAAAAAATCGATGGCCTGACTAAATTGCCATCTCGTTTACGACGTTTGACCTCTGTGAATTTCTTTATGGAGGGGTTTGTCAAAGATTGTCTTTGATTCTTCCCCAGACAAAAATTTAAAAACTTTAAACAAGAGAATAAAAAATTCAGTGACATCCATTATCCAGTAGACGTTAACTAAAATAAAAAACTGTGGCGAGTAAAAAATTAATACAAAAGTCGCTTAAAAGCTTTACAAGCAATCCAAGGCATTTATAGAAGTGTATTAAGTGTGAGCATAGTAATAAAAAACTTAAGAAGTCACTTGTTAAAACTGGATATACTACTTTTCATACTATTCAGTTTCTTTATCAGGGCAAGACTTTATGGACACCAAGTATACCAATTTAATCGAGCTAAAATGGCCACATATTTAATAACTTCTTCCAAGCAGGGTAAATTTGCTACACTGTTGCATAGTGCGTTTTCCTATAAATTAAATTACATCCACTTTATTATTGTACAAATTTATTAAAATTCCTTACAATTACGTTTTAAACAAAAAATACTGTTCTATAAATTTTTTATAGATACAATTTGGAAGTAAAATATTACAAATTATTCTGTTCAATGACTCAAAATTTATTTTTCACGCAGACATAAAACAACTATAATTTATTTAAAACTGCATACATATGTTTACTACTTTAATTGGTGTATTAACTTTCAACAGTTGGCAGAACTCGTGATCAGCTGACGAGGGGTTGTCAGACGCGATCCAAGATGGATGGCGACTCGAGGGCTTCTAACTTTCCAAATCCTTTTACAGCCAGTACTTATTATCGAAGGAGAGGGACGGAGTTTAAAAACACAAAAGATTAATTTGCCTCGGAGAGCTTTTAGTTTTCAATGAAAAGGAAATGTTTCCATTTCAGAAGTTTTACTAAAAACCTTTTAAAAGGATTTATTTTAAACTGATTATGCATTATTAGAGATGATATTTTATAATGCCCGGTTCACCAAGCAATTTTAATATTCTAATTTGTTGCGGAGAAATTCATTTAATAAGTTATTTGTATATTTTTAACACACGGATAATTGATAGTTGCTCGAGAGTTATCTGTATATCCATAGTCAAGTTTTGTTATAGGTTTATGGTATATCGAAAGTTGCTCAATCTTCACAGAATTATAGTAATTGTAGTAAGTTATTTGTCACTTAAAACAAAGCTGTGTTTTGAGGTATTAAAAGTGCATTTGAAATCGTACTCAAGCACAATTGATTAAGACTTTCCAAACTTTAATCATTTTCATATGGAATTAAAAGTTATAGTTTTATGGTTTATGCTTAAAAGCAGAAAACAATGATTCCAGATTAACTTTCAAGTAATTTTCATACTGAATAGATTATTTTTGAAGATTATTTTTCAAGAAAATAATCCTTACAGGACATGCAAATAGATCTTACAAATCCTTGACTAAAAGAAAATTTGCGGGAGGTTTTCGAGTTGCTTAGTGTGTGATTTATTGAATAACTTTCCAGCGTGAACCCAGCAAGGATTCCTTGAAGTTTTCAAATTAAAGTCTATATACACATCGCCGCCCCATGTGAAATAACCCCACTGCATTTACCTAGTCAGCGAAAATTATTTTAGTCTTGTTTACTTTGAGCGTAGACAATGGTTTCAGTTATGATTTTTGTAGTGTGCTCTTGAAAACTATTAACGCTGTAGGTTTTATTTGATATTTTACCCACACTTGCTTTTGAACAGAGGGCAAAAGTATATGAAAATAATTTTGTCCACATTACTTAGGCGTACAGTTAACATTTTAAAATTTATTTAGTTCTCATTCTAGATTTTGGAAAAACATTAACAGCTTACAGACAAGTATTTTCGTACAGTATTATTTAAACCCTAGTTATGGATTAAGTATTGAAAATTAGTGTGAATTATATGCATACGCTATCTTAAACTAATTAATTGAACCTAAAAGTCTATTACAACGTGCACATCAGTTAAAACCCCTAAACCTTTAAAATAAGCCATCCAAACTTTGTTTCTGTTTCAACACCAGAAAATATTTTTTAAGGTCACAATTATAAGTCAGCAAACTTTGGTTTCAAAGTTAAAATCCTACTTAAATGAAAAACAAATAACTTAAAAGAATATTTTACTATAAAAACAGGCAGTTGTATATGTCTTTTTAAAATGGGTTTTAGTGGATAATGAATTTTAAATATAATTTTAATTTACATAACTGAAGTTGTATTTCTTTAATGAAAAATTTATAAACTTCAAAATGAATCTTAAACTTTATTTTAAACTTCAATGAAAAAATTATTCAAAGCTTTTAATTTTGAAATAAAATGCTCACACCCTCCCCAATTACGTCTGGAGTAGCGACTGTGCACTTGATGGAAGAGCTCCATACCCTATTTGTTGGATTTCCCGCTAATTTTTTCAACACCAAGTTGTTGACTATTCGCCCGTAATTTGAATTCCATATGCAGATGTAATCTGGGCGGCAGTGGTCGTAGAATAGGTAAGTGCTGCACTCTAGTAGTAAACAAGTTTACTGCTGCGTATATGTGCGACTCTGTCGCTCGCAGTGGACACTCAGGCAATCACTAAACATTCCACACCGCTTTAGCGACTCCTCCTCCGTTTATAGTAACTTCCCATTTCATTGATTGTACGTAAACAACTCTACAACATTAATGATGACTGCAAATTCCCGCTCACCTTTCCATTGAAAATTGACACTTTTTTCCTTTAGACTATCATCACTGTTAGATAGTTCGTTTTAAACTTGGCCTTGATTTCCATTTATTCAATAATAAAAATATATTCCATTTTTAACTTAGGCCTATAATAAATACAATTTTAAGCTTAACTAAACTAACTAGAACCAAAGCACTCAAACATATAAACACATTAATGTTTATATTTTATGTGGTTATACGTTTAAACTAGTAGTTCAACGGTGAGGTAAAATCAAACAACTATTTTCTTTCTATAAATTGGATTGATTGTTAAATTTAAATAACGAGGTAGCCCGTGCGCAAATTGCGCATTTTATGATTCTTTATGAGTGAAACTCACCTACAGTAGCCTACGTGAATGTAGATTATGAAGTGACAGAGATCTATTTTTGTTTACTATTTGGCTTTTAAAATTCATCTGAAGGTAATCAGCTGTTAAATTACAATTCACATTTAAGAACTTGCAATAAAAGTTGGTAAAAATTTTAAAGCGCCCTCTAGAAATAAATCAAAGGCGAGAGGGGCGAAGCCCGAAACAATATGACCTTTTTAATTACGATTCGTCACTGTGGTATAACATAAGCTTTAAAATGACACCTCAATCTTAAAAATCGGTCCAGTAGGTCGAGAGAAAAAGGGACGTAACGGACGAAACCCTTATAGAAATAAGAAGATATATATATATATATATATATATTGAAAATTAATAAAAAAACTATGTTATTAATAGAATTTTAATTTAGAATTATAAATAAGTTTAGAATTTTATTTCAATATTTCAGCAAATCTTATGTAAATACAGTACGAGGGGTTAATAACTATTCCATTATGTCTCACCATAAGATGTTAGGGCCTATCATAGTAAACATATAAACACAAAAAACTATTACGTACTATTTAAATGGAAAAATTAAGTAAAGAATAGTATCCAAATCCTATTTAATCCAATCATGTGAATTGTTTTATAACCTCAACTCCAATTGCTAGGGCATTCAAATCTAGAGTTAATCTCTTGAACTATTAGGTTTACAATGTTTTTTTTACCAATTAACTGAATACAATTTTTACCAAATAACTGAATATTAAAGTAATTAATGTAAATATTTTGTTGTTTGCTTCAGGAATTATTTATATTTTTTTAATATAGTGGAATTATGTCGTGTATATGGTTTTATCCATAGGGAAATTTATCAGTGAAAAGAGTATAACATTTGATCATTAAAGCGGGATAAAATAAAGGTTTCAAATAGTTGTAAAATGATAGGAATATGATAATATATATCGTCCGCAAGGGAACTATAATTAAATTTTTTCCAGTTATCGAAATGAGGGTTACCTTGCTGCTACTCCGCTTCATCGAGTTAAGATTGCCAGTCAACAAATTTAGCCATGAGCCCAAAGCGACAAGATAAAAGCCAGTTTACATAGTATTGGCGAGCGGCCTGCTAAGCCAACAAAATAAAAGGAAAAGTGAAAGTAAGTAAACCTAGAGTTAATTATTTTAATGCCTTATTTGTAAATATTATAAGTTAATCTATGTTGTCTTAAGATACGATAGTGAAAGAGAGCCTCCATTTCGTGCAGTTGATGCATCCCTGGCAACCTGACTCGCGTAGTTGATGCATGTCCGCTACATTCAAGTCGTTTTATTCCTTGCCTCAGAGAGAATCCGTACCTATTTATCGGTATACCAGAAGGAACCGAAGATCCAATCACATTAAGGCGGATTAGACCCCCACAGAGAAAGACTGGAAATCTCCCATGCTCGTGGTACTCAACCGGCCGGAACCCAAAATCCTCGAACCGCTGAGTGGCAGTGGCAGCACTATCCAACTACTTCTCAACTATCGTTGTAGAGCAACGTCCCCAGTAAGGCTGGAGGACCCCTAGCCGAAGCTAGGTGCCGAGCATGCCGACAACCACTGCCCCCTCGAGTTCAACCCAATGTCCGGACAGGCCGAAGCCTGGGGCTAAGCCCGGATGCGAGGTACCCATTTTAGATTTTACTTGGGTCGATGGGTAGGGCCTAAGCAGGATAACTACGTTTCTGGGTTGTTGAAAGTCCAAATTCGGACGCCGGTACGCTTCAACCTCGCCCGTAGGTCAAAGGAAGCCCCAGATCCCCGTCACCCTGAATCTTCGCCCCAGATTCCCGACACCTTCTTTTGGGAAGCTGGAGTGATACCCAGTAAGCACACGATTTGCAAAGCTAGCTCCGTCAGGGCATGGCACAGTCGAACTGGCCTACTTCAGTGTCAAAAGAGCCACGCCCATTCACCCAGGCCATTAGGGCTGATTTAGAATAGTGGACATCCCAGGTTTAAGAATGCATGCCCTGAAGTACAGCATACACACCTTTGATATCGGTCATTACAACCACCACAATGGGGCTCGGCATAGACTCCTTGGGAGACTGAACCTACTTCAATGCTAAAGGGGGTCACGCCCGTTCTATCAGACCCGAAGGACTGGTATAGGGTAGTGAACACCCTAGTTCTAGGGGGTAGTACGCCTTGAAGTACAACGCATACCCAGCATGTCCGCTACACAAGAGTGTAAAGTTAGTAAGTGATCAACACACACGTGTAGGCTATTGTGATATCACTTGTGATGTGACACAGTGTGGTTTGTGAGGCCTTGTACCGTGATCCCCTCACTACGGGGGTGGACGCGGCCGCGCCGTGTCGTGACCGTGCCCGTGTCCCTTAATCGGGGCTTAACGCCGCCCAATCGCCTTCACTTCAGCCCGGTCCAGGTTGTCCAAACAATTAGATAAACCTCCCCCTCCCCCCCTCTACCGTGCCGACCCTCAGGTGATTAATCTATTATTGACTGTTTCCACACAAACGTTTCTCTCGCGGTTCCCTTGTTCGTCGCTTTGATATAAATGGAAGATGCTATTCAGTAAATTATTCCAAACATGTAATCTTGAAAACGTCTCCTCGTAAATATTTCGCTCTTAGTTTTTTTATGGCTTTATTCCAATATTTTTAAAAGAAGCTTATACAGTATATAAATCGGATGGATGATTTAGAATATACGTGCACTTATTTAGGCTAACTCATTATACTTAAACTGGGATTGTTCTTAAGGAAAATATAAATTAGTTATTCAACCACAGGACTCTTAAAATACAGTTGCCTAATTATACAATACAATGGAGATTGATTATTTTATTTAAAATTTTTAAGAACTAATCCGAGAGAATTAAAAAATGTCATTGATTCGCTAAACTTATTTTATAAAAAAATGTATTCGCCTTCCGTAATGGTTTGCCGCTTGTGGTTTAGGAACCAATTTCCAGCCACAAACCCAACATAACAAATTTTTTTGTGCCCTATCTAATCAAACTACTGTATTTTAAAATCCAATCAATGTTTCTTGATTGTGTTTAAATATCATTAGCCTACATTCCATAAAAAACAATGTTTAAATAACAGGTTAGATATGTATATCCATTTTTGATATCTAACCTGATATTTAAAATATAAAATAACTAGATAGAAACTTAAAAATATGTTTTTGTTGTTCAGGATCATAAGATATATACAACAATTTCATTGAATAGGAAGTCTTAAATAATCAACACCCATAATCATGCTTATAACTGGTTTTGTGTCTAAAAAACCAAAACGCATTTGGCATAATTAATTTTATTAAAGAAATATATTTATATGATTTGGAACTTTAGGCATATTTCGAAAACGAATATGGAAATCAGCAAAGACGATTAATATGACAATACTACAGCTCAGTGTCTATTGAAATCAAAACTTTATCGAATATTAGGCATAATATACCATAGAAGACCTCTTTAAGAGGCAGATTTATCGATCTATACAAACCGAACCAAGTATCTGATATGCCAATGGTAACTTCAAGATTGTTTTACCATAGTTTAACATATTAATCTATGGTTTTACTTAGTAGAAAACCAATCTATTCATAAATTATTATTAAATATTATCTGCTTATAATATTAAAATGATAAAAAAAAATTCATTTTAAAATTTATTTTTTAGTTAGACGAGAGTTTTATATACCAAAAACTTATTGAGAGCTATATTTTATTTTCACTTGAACTAAAACTGTTGGTAAATGAAAACAGCCGATCGGAGGCAGAAAACTTCAAAATTATTATCAGTGGAAGGTTTCTGCTTTCTTGTCTTGTCAAGACCAAATCGACGTCAATGAGGAGGCCGATTGAAATCTTTGTCATCTTTTCAAGACACAAACCCCTTCTGGGGGGGGGGGGGGGGGCGGTTTAAACTGAAAACTCTGATTGTAGCCGCAACTTTGGTTCCGCTCAATGACAGCGTGCTTTATTTGACCACCCTCCTGTCAATTTGAAAAAATATTTCAACTTGTTTTGGAAACCCAACAAGTTTCTACAACCAATTATTATTTTCTTATTATATTTCCCCCGTAAACCTGAAAGTATTGTAGGTTTGTATTCTCAAATTATTTGAAGAGTCTTGGAAATGGTATAGGTAAAAAATATTCAGGCTTCCACACTTATATAGGGAGTATACTAAATTGCTTAGTTAACAAAAACAAACCAATAGTTTGATTTAGGGCTGAAAACAGGGAACTCCTATAGGCACTCGAAAATTAAGAAAATACGATGATTGAAATAAAAACTTTTTCAGAATTCATTTTCCTACTGATGGATATTGAGTTTCAAATTGTTACATAAGATTTTTCAATTTTTAAAAACTTTTTAATGCTTTTGTTCACATCACCTTGCTATTTCGTTGCCGAAACGTCAAACAGTTAAATGAATATTAGTTTTTTTTATTCTCAAACTGGATTTTTATTCTCATTCTGGACTGGTCTTAGAATTTTAACCAGGCGTGGAGCTTATTTTTATTCTTTTGTCGTTCTATACACGTAAGTAGAATATAGAACAATCAACATATTCGGATTTGTCGACATCTCAATGGCAAACTTTTGCCTTTACAATAATGTATTTATAAAATGTTTGCCTTTTTAATATTTATAAAACGGGATATGATATGATAAGGTAATATACATAAATACATAAATACATAAAGCTTGGCACGTTAAATTTTATGAAATGTAAATGTAGGCCTAGGTGTTGCGTCAGCTTAAATTCAAGCTCCACTATATATTGTGCTACCATTGACTATACACGTACATATAGTCAATGGTGCTACCACCTGACTAGTGACTAATATACAAAACATATTGAAGAATAAATTGGAAAAATATACATAATGTTGAAATCTCTTGTAGGAAAGGTCTAATGAGTCAAACGGGCGTGCATCATTTGCGCATCATGCGGAGAGCCAGGTAGAAGGGATGCTTGTTTTGCGCATCGAGCTCCAGGGGGCTCTCAGTTATATGCATCGTTTGCGCATCGCAGGGTGGTGGAAGAGGCATTATTTTTATTTAAAAAGTTATTGAAAACTCATGCCCGTGTTCAACTAGTCTTTTGAATGATTAAACGTGTTTGGCATAAGACATATAAGTTCAAACATTAGCAAAACAATATTCAACAGAACAGAAATAATGGCAAATAATCGGACACAATATCACGGCCTAGGCCCGTACATTAACACTTGGATTTCATGTTTACCATTTGTAGTTTGTTTCTATTGCAACAGTGAATTTCATGAGTGGTTTTATTCTGAGGAGTTAGTATAGGAGAGGCTGCTATCTACAGATAGAATAGAGGCAAACTTAACTTGCCATAGAAACAATTCGTACAAAACATTTCAGCCTGAGCAACTACAGTAATACAATCCTTACCAACCGTTGAAAGTAAAATAAGTAAACACTCGATGTATTACAAAAAAGGTTTATACATTACAAACTTAAATTATTCATGAATGTGCGATACACAGTGGTATGTGTGGGGGACGACTGTTTGCGAATTGTTGTCGGCAGGCTGAGGCTACCTGGACGGGAGAGTGCGCAAATGATGCAAGGGGATTAGGCGACCCTTCGAAATATTTTACAGAAGGATTAAAAAGTGCGCAAATGATGAACGACCAGTCAAACCACTAGAATATTTAAAGTTATTTCTTAGTTTTTATGTATATTGCATGAAACAATTTGTTTCATTTTTATCATCAGATTTAATACTGTGTTACCGAACTTGATTCGAAGATAAGACCTCTCCTGGCCATAAACATTTTAGAAAATAAATACAAAACACATTCCGTGCTTTTTATTACCTGTTACCTGTTACCTCCGCAGTCTGTCCCGTAGAGACCCGATGAGGCATGGGACCCGTCATAATGTAGGCAGCCGAATTTGGCCTTGTCCAACCAGGTGTTTGGGTTTGGGTTAAGGTAGTGCTAAGTAGGGTACGGAAAAGGTTTTTAGGAAAAATTAGGTAGCTCATGGTGTTATGGATATTATTCGACAATTTTCCATACAGTCAAAAGTTAACAGTGTAAACTATGATAAGGTGTCGAATGCAAACTCAAAAATAATACCCATACTTTTCAGGAAATAAACGGTGGCAACCGGTGATCTATTGTAGGAGAACGAGGGCTTACAGTGGGGTCGTGGCCACTTTATAATGTCAAGAGCGAAATGTATTTGGGAGGACAAAGGTTTAATATCTCATCTACGGGGCTAAACCGGGCTTCGGTCGTCCTCCTTCATTCTGTCCGAGGCTTAGAAATAATCCTTAGAGGGAGAGAGAAATAGAGCGAGAGAGAGACAGAGATGTGTGCGAGGTCAGTCAATACATTAATCACCTGAGGGTCTCAGGGTAGGGGAGGGGAGGGGGTAGTTTATCTAATTGTTGGGACAACCTGGACCGAAGAGAAGGTGATCGAGCCGAATTACCCGATTACTGTATACAAGCGGGCTCGCCACCCCCGTGTGTTATGCTGGCTGGGGTCGGCCGCCCTTGCTACGTATCGCATGCATCAAACATTTCGAAACTTATCTAAACGACATATGTAGCAGTTTGCTATTAAAACTATATATATAAAAAACAATTTTTAAATACATAATTCTTTTCTAACTATTATAGATTGTCGTAATAAACATAAAGTATTCATAACTAACTGTCTTCTAATTCTGGAATTCAAATTGAGCTATTAGTTAAATTTTAAATGGTGCATTATTTTGGTAAGTTTTAGAGCATATTTTCCGGTGTAACACGTTTATTTAGCATGTTTAAAGTCCGTTAATACAATTTAATATTCTAATAACAATGCTATGATAAAAATATCTTTTTCTCCCTCTCACAGTAAAACTAACAACAATGATGGAAGGATATTTATCTATACTTATTTAATACGCTAAAGCTTTTTGTGTTGAGAACTCCTCCTACATTTTTCAACAGATATTCAAGTTTTTGATGTCGTTGGATAGGGCTTGATCTGCAGTTGTTTCCGACAAAAATTGATGAAAATCTGACATAAAGTAAGGGACATAAATTAAATTTGAAACATTCCTATTAGAATAATATTGGGTTTAGGTTGAACATTTTAAACACCTGTTACAGCTGCAAATAGTGAGTGATTACTGTTATTCACAATATTGGATTGGACAGGTGTCGTTGATTTAGAACTAAATGTTACTTTTGTATTGTACAAAAAAATCGCTGGATTTCGAGCAACAAGTAGACTAGTACTTATTTAATACGCTAAGGATTTTTTTGTGTTGAGAACTCCTCCTTCAATTTTCAACCGATATTCAAGTTTTTGGTGTCGTTGGATAGTTTTCCAACGCTTGGTCGCTTGGTCGTAGTTGTTTTCGCCAAAAATTGATGAGGTTCTGATTTTAAATAAGGGTGCTACACACAAATTAAATTTGAAATCTTCCCATTACAATAACATTGGGGTAGAATGTACAGCTAATTACAGCCAATTAATGTACAGCTGTAAATACGTGTAGTTTCTTTGTGATTACTGTTATTCACAATATTTGATTGGTCGGATGTTGTTGATTTAGAACTAAATGTTACTTTTGAGTTGTATGAAAATAAATTGCTCGATTTCAAACAACAAGTAGACTTGTATGATAAAAGACTAGTAGCGAATTATATTCCAAAATATCAACCCTGAAGGCCTACTTCTCTAAGTGGATTCTTCCATCAGTTTCGAGAGTTGATCTTAATTAATTGAGGCTTTATTTTCATAAAAAGGGTAATCTTTTTATAATTGAACTATACCCCGTTCAAAATAAATGTGCGGTCGAAAGACAAAATTTTATTTCCCACTATAAGGGAAATCCCCTAAATACCTTTCCTAATTCCGCGACTTTCTTCAAAATCATATGTTATTTTAATTTCGCTCTTGAAATTCAGAGTAGAAAATAGCGCTGATTAACATGTTACTTCACCTTGTCGCCGTTGCAAGCGCTTCTTTTTACATCTCAAACGTCAAAATAAGAATATTTGTTTACGAAAAAGCAAAACATTGGCATAAAGTGACATAAGCTACTAAACAGCTGTACAAATTGTTAGTGATTGCGATTGGTTGGTTTGTTGGCATGGGAGGAACGGGAGAAAATGGGGGAATTGAAATATGCATTTCGACCTCACATTTATTTTGAACGGGGTATACACCTTTTCCACTTTTAATTCAGAATTTATAAAATTTATTTCATTTTAGTAATTTTTATTTCAGAAATGGTTATTTGTATTTCAGTTTGAATGATTTCAATTCAGAGTGTACCATTTGAATTTCAGAATAGTCACTTTCATTTCAGAACACATTACATTTATTTTGGAATATATATAATGCATTTCAGTTTTAATAATTTAAATTCAGAGTGTATCATTTGAATTTCCGAATAGTCAATTTACTTTCAGAAAATAATAGTTTTATTTTGGAAAATATTAATTGTATTTCAGAAAGAGTTATTTAATTTTAAGAAGTTTTCATATGTACTTCAGAAATACTTAATTTGGAAATAATTCATTTTTGTAGTTATTGTTTTCAAAATAAATTTGTTAATCTGAAGTCTGCAATTTATTAATTACAATTTTATACTTCTGAAATACAATTTACTATGTTAGCCTAATTTATTATTTCTGAAATTCAATTTCCTATTTCTGAAATTCAATTTACTATTTCTCAAATTAAATTTATTAATATGAAATTCAATTGACATCATCTGAAATAAAAATCACTAATCTGAATTTAATAACTTGCTTTATGAAATACAATTTACTATTTCTCAAATTTAATTTATTAATATTAAATTCAATTGACAATGTCTGAAATGAAAATCACTAATCTGAATTTAATAATTTGTTTTCTGAAATACATATAACAATTCTAAAATACAAATGGTCTTCTCTGAAATCAACATGATTGTTTCTGAAATAAAAGTGGAAAAGGTGTAGTACTGTATTTAATATTACCTTTACATGATTATTTTATGTGTAAACCGTCAGGCTAGAGTGAAGGATGCTTATTTAAATCCACTACGGTATAAAAGTAGGGGTGCTTGTTTGTTACCATATACATAAGTCATCTACTTTTTTAGGTTATTTTTAACATTAGGGCTCTTAAAAAATGCACACATTGAAAAAAAGGTTATTTATTGAAATTTGTTTGTAAACCGTGAAAGTTAGAAACATGTATTTTCACACAATGTTCAGTGTTGGTCTTCTTTCAATTGATGCGTTTTTAAGACCCTAGTTTAAGATAAAGCCTAATAAAAGATAGTGGCTTATTTATTTATAACAAATACCAAAGTAGGAATTGTAATATGAGCATACGGTAATTATTGGTACTTAATAAGTGTCTCGTGACTGTTTGAGGTAATACTGTATTTATTGGTACTTTATAAGTCTCCTGACTGTTATTTAGTGAATTTCCCTATAGGGAACCTGCTATTACGATAGTAGTCACAGTAAGACCTAAGTCCTCTGTCTATAGAGTGTCTAGATCTCGAATCTCCACTGACCATCTCGGTTCAAGGGGTACTCCATCTCGTATTGAGCCCTTGTCACCAAGAATTTTTTCAAGGGAAGCAGCAAAACCGTCCTTGTCCTTTGATTTTGCCAGTTCGAGGAGAACATCCCCGTTCTGGTTTCGTCTGATGGACTTGATTGTGGTCTCCTTTTTCCGGATTTGCCTGGGTTTAAACCTGTCCTAAGACATCGGCAAAATATCACCCCCAAGGGCTTGATCAAAATCGCCTCAGCTTTAGGCTTCTTCGGCCTGGGTCATCCTGGCAGGTTTGCCAGGGGGCTCCCTAGCAGGGTCAGAGACCCTTCTGGGCCTTCTTCATGCCTCTTGCAGGCATATTCTTTGAGACAGCATTGGCCCGTTTAAGTTGCTCCCTCTCATTTTTTGTCAGGTGACTCTTCCAGTTTCCCAAAGTTTACCTGCGAGTTAAGAGGTGTCGATGGGGCCTCGCTATTTCTTCTCCTTTTTCACTATACTCCGCTATACTCATATACTATTTTTCTATACTCGCTATCCGATGGATAGATGCTTGGGTCTGAACATCTGGAGGTGCAGGAACACCTAACCGAGCAGGAACTAAATCAGCAGCCGGAACGTTTTCAGTCTGAGTGGAAGCAGAAAAGAAGACTGTTCCGGCGATGGGCCCAATTCCCTAAGCTCAGGGCTTCCCGATGAAGAACCTCCCTGCCGCTTCACTCGCTTTCTCGCTTGGGTCTGAGACTCAGCCATATGAGCTTGAGCTAGAGGCGAAGCAGAAATGACCCGGTTCATGATGTCGCGCTTCTGCTTCACCGCCTTCAGCCTGATCTTCCGGCATTCCTCGATTTCACCGAGGGAATCTTCGAGTTTCGGAACTCCGTCCTTTTTCGCCTTGTTAACGTTCTTTTGAGTAAGGAGAGCCTTGGCCATCTCCTTCAAAAGAGCTTTCATTTTATTCGGCTAGAGGTCTCCTCGTTTTGGCATCGTCCTGCTGCTGCCGAAGCATTTGCAGCTCGAATGCCGCACTAAGAGGGCTCTTCCTGGAAGGAATTCCTTTGTTCTTGGATTGTGGTGTTTCCAGCTTGGTCACCTCTCCATCACAAGATAGACATTCTCTTTCTTATTTCTGTATCCAGACGACAATTCAGCGTCACAAACAACCTTTAACGGCACCGGCGAAGGGGAGGTTTTAAGCCCCCTCATCGGCGTACTAGTCGTCAAGTTCGGAGACCTTTGCACAATTCAGCTGTGCCTATCGGGGGTTGTCGAACCCGCTTGCCTCGGAAGCCCGCTTAAAATCGCCAAATCGCCAAACATTAATATACAAGCGGCTCGCTCATTCTCTTTTCCAACATTCATGTCCTGCGGTTAACAATCCAATTTTTGTCACCAGCGCATCGTGCGATAAGAGGTGCATTAGCCGAGAGCGGGTATACTATCGGAGGTCCTCCTTCCGTAGGAGAGAGGACACCCCTACCCTAGTTCCCCGGGGCCCAAACCTCCATTTGCCCAGCACCGATGGGACAAGGTGCCGCACGTGATGGGGTCGCCCGTGTCAATGTAGAGTCCAATTGCTGCATCCATGCCGCATTTCCTGGACAAGGATCGAAGTGGCTGGCTTCTGACGACACACTGGAGGAGACCATCGGCAGTGCGAGGCACATATTAATCCCTGCAACACGACAGGGACACTCCCATCAGGACCCCTCCTGCTTACTGCACCTGAGGGAGCAAAAACTATATACTACCGAACAATTTATAAATATTAAAAGGCACTTTCCTATTTCCAATAATAGAGTTCTTTATTTCACTTAGTTATTAGAGACTTATTGAACTTCTACGATAAGTATATCTAATACACTCAATAGTATTTAGGGTTCTATCATAAAGTAAATGGTCGAATGGTTAAGCAGCTATAGATCCGCTAAAAGGTAATAGTAAACACCCCAATTAGTTTATGGTTTATAAAGTTTCAATAAGTGATGAAATATACCAATTACATTTCAAATAATTAAAATTTGAACTTAGAGTTATTTTCTTTTTTTCATGTCTATCAACGCCAGTGGCATCTTTTAACGTTTTGACGAGGAACAGTCCAAACCCCAGTCTTGTTACTATCTAACATCGACCAGTTGTTAGAATGCATCATTAATAGCCCATAATGAAAAATGGCAACTGGATCCGGAATCGATCCTTTAGAGAGAGAGAGGCTTTATTTGGAACACCGAGACTCACTCTGTGGTGCGTATTTTAAGGTGAATATGACTGAAGGGGTGAGTGAGATGATTGTGATGGATCAGATGAGGTGTAGCTTTGTTATTGACAAATATCAGCTGTTTCAAGGTACTAATTTTTTCAGGATCGAACCGGCAACCTTTGGATTCAAAGGCGAGCACTATAACCACTCAGCTACCCAGCCAGTTATATAGTTGGCTTCAAATTCGTCAAAATGTTAAATCCAAAAATGTGGTTCGTTTCAAAATATGTTTGATAAAAACGGAGTAATTTGTAGATGTGTCTCGCAGTTTCAAGAACTTTTAAACTTCTAGGCAATTTAAGGTAAATATTCCTACACAAAAAAAAAAAAAAAAAAAAAAAAAAAAATGGAGTAGCCTAGTAAAACAATCATTAAACAGAATCAATTAATCTGAAAGATAATAAATTAACAAAATCAAACTAAAAATGTGATAACAAACAATATAGTTATAGCAATCCCCTAATATATCTCTACCATTCGTAAGAAGGATCTTCGTTGGGAGGGGTTTAAAATTTCTTAGGTTAGTACCAATGCAGAGTCCATGCTTTTTTGGGGTTGAAGCAGTTGAGATACGGAAAAAATTCACAGGACTGAATTTGAAGGCCGACTGAAATTGAATATAATACTGGCAAAACATATATCGATAGCAGTATATTTACCAGGTTAAAGTAGATTACAAATACTATACACGGTAAAATGTTAAAGATTTCTAGTCGTAACAATTTGGACCAAACTTTGATTGAAATTGGCCAATAGCTGCTACTTAGTAAGACGAGGGAATAATATGTACTAAAATTTCAGGTGTTTCGTGTCATAATAGTGAATAAAAAAAATAATATAATAGGGCAATTTATGTGAAACAAATTTGAAATTTTCAAAGGGCGAAGGGGGTGAGATGCTGCAAAATTTTAAAGGACCAAAATTGTAGAGCGTCTAATTTCCGAATAATGATTTCCTCTCAGTTTTGAGTTAAAACCTCGTTCAAAAGTTAAAGCGAAAATATAAAAACCTTACATACTTAATTACCGATTTCCGCCATTTAAAATTTTTTAGGGGGTTTAAATCGGAAAATCGTTCAATTTATAACTTTTAGCGAATTTCCCTATAGGGAACACGCTATTACGGTAGTAGTCATGGTGAAACCTAGGTCCGGGACCATAATACTTTTTAGTTTTGAGGTCCCCAGAAGCCAAAAACACCATTCGTTCAATTTCATATATATATATATATATATATATATATATATATATATATATATATAAGTAGATAGTATCATGTTACTTCTAGGACACTTTTGGAGACAATCAAAAATCAAACAAATTTCACAGTTTTTTTATACAATTATGCAATATTTTTGCCACTTTTTGGCCAATTTTTAGCTTTTGTCAAATTGTCTTAAAAAATATGCAATTTTAATGAAATTTTTAACAAATATGCCTAAATTTTCTACAAAATAAAATTTTTTTAAAAACAAGTAAAATTATCACATTTTATAAGTATTTTTTCAATAAAATTAATAGTCGACTTTTCATAAGGTAATTTAAAATTTTAATAGTATTTTTCAATAAATTTGACTAAAATAGTAATAATATATTCTAATTAATTTCAGTAATATCATTTTTGATTATATTATATTCAAGTAATTTTTCAGATACAATAATAATATAACAATTTGTTTTACTAGTAGCTACTATATCATAATCAAAATCTGCATTAATAATAATATCATTTTTTGAACTTGAAATATTTGTTGGATTTTTTGTAGTATCAATTACATAAATTGGTCTATTTTCTAGAAATTCTGTTGGACTATAATACATTTTACTACTAATATAATAAACTTTTTTGTAATCTTGATACATTTCATACATAATTCTAAATTTTTCATTGTTTATATCAAAATTTTCCAATTCATCAGGGTAATAATGACCATTTAGTTTTACTCTTATATTTTTTACATACATACTATCAAATTTAGAAGTATCAAATAACTGATCATTTGTTCTTGATTTTTGAAATCCAATTATAATAAATTTTGGATTATAAATATTTCTATAGATATTTGTTATATCTAAACTTAAATTCTTTCCTGTAATATTTTTTTGTTCAATGCATTGCCAATGATTAAAATGAAAATTTACTTTTTCAAATTTGCTTAGTTCATTAATTAATTGAATTTTACTTGTTGTTTTGTATTCAATTATAGGAACTCTAATAAAAAATTCATCAATTGTTATTTTACCTTCAGTTGGTAATGTAGCATTATCATAAGATCCATCAGCCTTTTTAGTTTTCCATCTAAAAATTGCATCATTATCTTCTGATCTAATAAATGTTATATTAAAACCTCCTTTGTATATTGGAATATTTACATTTTCAAAAAATCCTAATCCAAAATGAGATAAATTACCAATTGCTTCAAATTTATTTTTAAAATTTGATTCAAAACCATTATTTATTTGATTTATTTCTGATTTTGAATAAGTTATAGTACCTTTAATTGTACTTAATAGACCAGGATATTCAATTTCATCAATCAATTTATTATGTTTTCTAACTTCAATTTTTGAAAATAAAAATGGAACAAAATTATCAATTAATTTTATATTAGCACCATTATCATATGCATTTCCATCAGATTTAGTCAATTTACCAGATATATAAAATTGAAATTTAGAAGTACAAAATCCATCTCCAAAATCTATATTAAATTCAGTTTTTTTATTAGGTTCATTTAAATGTAATTTAGATAATGGATAGAAATTTTTGTATTCAGCTCTTTCAATATCATTTACATATTTTTTGTAATCAGCCATTTATTAAGGATACATTTTTTAAATCAAAAGCTTTTTTAAAACAAGTAAAATTTTTATAATTTTATGATGTCAAATTTTATTTATGTATCAATTTCATTTTTACTTTTAAAATATTCAATTTCAGTAGCATGATCAAGTATAAATTTTGCTGATATTTTTTGATGTTCTAAAATTAATTCCCAATTTAAGGTAAATGCATAATCATGAATGAAATATTCAGTTAAATCTTGATATTTACATATCAAATCAATATAATCTTTTAATTGATAATTTATGAATTCAGTAATAAAATCTATAGTTAAATTTTGATGTTGAGCAATTTTTTGCCAATTTAATTTATTTTGAAACAATCTCATCATATTAATACTCAACTCATATTTTTCAGAAATATCATCCCAATCATCTTTGTTTAATTGATTTTGGTTTCTGATAATGAATAAATCAAATGAACTGTATAGAGCCATTTATTAGGGAGAAAATTTTGTAAAACAACTTTTCTTTGAATTACAAATACAACATTTTGATTTAATTACATTTATATTTTTCAATTTTATTATCTGAATATCTTTAGAATTAGTTTTTTGTTTACATTTAAGACAATAAATCAACTCCATTTATATAAAATAATTATTGTAATTTATCTATATCATCTTTAATTAGTATTATTTCAGCATTTAATTCTTTTATGGATTCATTGACTCCATCAAATAGAAATTTTAGTTCTTTTTCTAATTTTTCTTCTAAATTTTCAACATATTTTCCAATATTAATTAAAAAGTCTGTAATTTTATTTAAATCCTTTTTAGTTTCTGAATGATCATTACCAATTTTAATAATTGAATCTAAAACTTCATCTAATTCTGATTTTATTACAACATCATATTTATTTATACTTGGTTTAACATTAACAATTCTTTTACCATTGATACTTATATAATTTTTTGATAAACCAATAGCATTTACTAGATTTTCAGTCTTTTTTACATGACTTTTAAAACTTTTACTAAAATTATTAAAAAATATATTTAATTTAAAATTTATATAATCTTCTTTAATATTAATTGGATGTTTTTTCTGTCTTCCAAACAGATCAAATATATTTTGTGAATCCATATTTATTAAGGATTAATTTATTTATTATATTATCAAATTTTTTATTATTATTTAATTCATTTAATATAAAAATACATAAATGACCACAAATTGGTGGATCATTATAATTTTGAATTTGATTATCATTATAAAATATATTATCTTTTCCTAAATATTTAACTAATTCTATTGGTGGTTTATTAACTATATTTCCATATGAATCAAAATAATATTTAATTTTATCTTTTTTATAATAACAAACCCAATGAGTTCCATTTCCATCAAATGAATCTAAATTTATAATTCCACATTCAAATTTATTAACTTTATTAGGTAATATATCTCTCATAAATACACCTCTAAAATATTTTATATTTTTACACAATTTTTCTAATTCACCTAATGTTAGTGGTTCAAAATTTTTTTATAATTTTGTTTCATATATTTTAATGTTTTTTTATCTAAACCAGATCCTTCTACATTTTTTAATTCATGATCTAACCAATCAACAAAATTTCTAAATTTAGGAATTATAGATTCTTTTACTACTTTTGCTCCCTTTCTAACATTTGGTGTATAATTTTTAACTATAGGTATATTATCAGCAAAATCTAAAATTTCTTTTCGTAATACACCATTTTTTATTTCTTTTAATTGATTATATGAAAATTCAAATCTTAATCCTTTATTTAATTTTTTATGTTTATTTAGTTTATTAATTTGTCTTTTAGATAATAATATAATATCTTTTCCATTTTCATTAAATTGATCAATATTAAATTGAATTATAACTGATTTTTTATTTTTAAATGCTAATTTTATTTTTGATTTTTGATTATCTGTCAAGTTTATATTTGTTTTTTCCATTTATTAAGAAAAAAATTTATAGTTTTTTATAATATAGATTAATATAATTAATTTTATTAAAATTTTAATCCTACTTCTAAACCCATACCAAATTTTCTTTTCATCCACATAGCACCTGATGTTGGTAATGCAATTAATCTTTCACCAATTCTATGATCATTTGATGTTACTATATCCCATGCTTTATCTTGTAAAATTTTATCAGCTATTTCATTTCTAGATTTTGTATCTTTATGATCTCTATAAAATAAATCATGTTCTTTAGCAGCTTTATCTAAATCATTTATTCCAGGATCACCTCTTTTTACTCTTTTATTTAATTTAGTTCCAGGCCCTAGATATTGATAACCAGGTACATGTAATTCAAAAGGTAAATTATTTATAACATCATTTAAAATACCTGATCCATCTTTTAATAATGGTGATGAAATATTTGCCAAAATTCTTTTTAAATACTTAATTCCTTCAGGTTTTTCGATTAATTCATCTAATTTATTTGATATATAGTCTTTAATTGCTTTCTTTTCATTTAAAAAATTATTATTACCAGCTTTTTCTTGTGCATATATATAATTAATAATATTATCTAATTTATTTAAATCATCTATAAATCTATATTCAATTTTATTTTCTGTATATTGTCTGATTCCTGAACCTTCAATTTCACCTTTTAATTCCCAAATATGTTTAATTAAATTAATATATTTATCACCTTTACTAGATTTTGGTTTTTTACTATTTGGATCATTATTTTTATAAATTGAATTAGTTTCCCATAAAATCTTTGAATAATTATTTAAATCATCTTGTGTATATAAATTATTATCTGGTTTCTTTTCATAAGTTAACAATCTCCATAATCCATGTGTTCCATTATATTTTTTATCATCAATTATTAAATCATCATTATCAATTACAGTTATTTTATCACCAATCATAAATGATTTTTTATGTTTATTCCAATATAAACCAAATTTATCATCTTTTGTTCTTGGTAAATATTTTTGTGCTAATGGACCAATAATTTTATCTAATGTTTGAGGTGAAATTAAATTTGGGTCAATAAATGTCGATTCTTCTTGAATTATTGGTTGTCTGATTGGTCTAAATGGAGTACTTGAAGGTAAATTTAATTCTTCAGTTTCTGGTATTGATATATTGGCAAAATTATTAACAATAGGTACCAATTCCATAAGGTTTTTATTTTCATTTAAGACTTCACCAATTTTATTTTCAACTTTACCAATTGCTGATGTTATAGGTTCATATGCTTTTTGTTTAATTTTTTCATAATTATCTTCAATTTTAATTTGATTTTTAAATTCTTTTATTAATTTCTTCTCAATATCATCTAATTTTTTAGCTTCATTAACAGATATTTTATCCATTTATTACAAAGAAAAATTTATGTTCAACACAAATCATGTTAACATAAACACAAATCATATTAACACAAAACACAAATCATGTTAACACAAACACAAATCATGTTAACACAAAACACAAATCATGTTAACACAAACACAAATCATGTTAACACAAAACACAAATCATGTTAACACAAACACAAATCATGTTAATACAAACACAAATCATGTTAACATAAACACTAATTATGTTAAACACAATTCATTTTACTTTATTTCTGTAATTTTCATTAAATATATAAATACTAATGAAATAAATAATACTAATAAAATAAATATTCTATCAATTATTGAATCAAACATACAACAAGCCATTATCATTATTTAATATCAGAAAAATTTTTCATATATTTTCCATCATTTGATTTTTTTAATAAATTAATAGTTAAAAATCCATAGTTTTCTTTCCAACAATCATTACAAATAGTTTTAAATTTATCAAATTTCATATCTGATCCAACAAAATTATTATATATTTTTTTCATATAATGTTCATTTTGTTTAAAGATGCATAACATATTTAAATTATTTCTAATTAATTGCATATCAACTTTTGAATAACATTGTGATAAATAAATACATGATATATTTTTATGTCTACCCATTATAAAATATTCTTTAATTTTATCTTGTTTTTCTAAAATACAATCATCAAAAACTACTAATGAATTTGGTTTACATTTATTTAGTGGAATCATATCATCACATGAAAAATAAGAAATTTGTTTATTAATATTTGATTCTATATTTTTAAATCTTTTCTGTAATAATTTATAAGATGGTTGTTCTAATGATTTACTAAAAATATATAAATTTGAAATGGAATTAATCTTTTGTAAATAAAATTTAATAATAATGTAGTTTTACCAGATCCACTTGTTCCTATAATTAATAATCTAATAGGTTGATCATTTTTATTATTTTTATCATATGATTCTAATTTTATATTATCTTTTTTTTCTAAAAATTTCTCCATTTAAATAAGATGAAATTATTTAAAATAATTGGTCATTCATCCAAACTAGAATTAAGATTAGAACATCCAATACATTTAGATGGAAAATATAGTATTGGTTTAAGTGGATTTTATTCAGATAATTTTATATCAAATATACCAAATGATTATAAAAACTGTTATGGATATTCTATTAAAGATGAAGATGGTAAAATTGTAGATCAATATTTTGATATAAATAAAGGAAATTATACAATTGAAGAAATAACAAATATTTTTATAAATAGTTTAAAAGAATTTAAAAAGAAATTTAATAAATTTGATGAAAATGATTTTATATTGAAAAATGATGGACCATATATTATAATAAAATCTTCTGTTAAAATTATAGTAACAACAATTATAATTGATTTATTAGGGTTAGATGATAAAATGATTGAACGAAATGTATTAACAAAAGGAATAAAACTACCAAAAATTAGACCTTTTGATGTTATTGAAATTCATTGTAATTTAGTTGATCCTAGTTTTGAAAATCATAAAGATCTTTCACATTTACATAAAGAATCAGAAATTCTATATTCATTTTATCCAAATGTTGAATATGGATCAAAAATTAGTGAAAAACCAAATGAAATTGATTATATTCCTTTAAAAAATATAAATAAAATTCAAAATATTGTAATATCTATTCAAGATAGTGATGGAAATCAAATAAATAATGAAAATATTAAAAGTATTGTATATGTAAGATTAAAACAAAATTTGTAATATAAAATTTATCTACATAAATAATAAAAACAATAATTTATTTAATTAACAATAATTTTATATTTAACTAGCTGTGTACCCGTTCTTCGCACGGGGTGTGTGTACAGTTTATTAAACGAATGATATTAGTGATTTCACAAATTCAATATATAACCTTCAGTTGGTTCATACTAACGTATCTAAATATCAAGTTTTATGCTTAATAGCTACCAGGTACATTTGTCAAAATCTTGTTAAATCCATTTCTCATTTAGTCTAGAAGTTATTTCTAATGATTTTGTTGCAGTTTGATAAAACATTTATATTTGTATGGTGATTTACTTTATAGTTCTATGAGTATAAACTCATAGACGATCTAAGAAAACTCAGACTTGTAAAAAAATATTATAGATTCTTATGAAATCTAATATTGAATCCTTGATTGGGTGTGACGATAGCTATATGCCAAATCCAATGTATTCCACCCCTGCATCTTGTTCTACCCATGAAAGATATGTACAGACATGTACAATATTAAATCTAAATTCAAAATTAGTTAAAAGTTTAATTCCCAAACCAAGTAAAACAACGCAACATCTGTCAGTAACGTATAGGCACCGCACCGCAGTGTAGATATTAGGTGTACTTAATTCAATTTTTTTGTCTTTAGTAGACTTTACCTTTTTACCTAAAACCTCATGTGTTGCCAATGTATACAAAACCGAATAAATTGTGACATCCCATGTTAAAAAGTTATGTCGAAAAACGGAGAAAAATTAAGCATTGATGGTGGGATTACTTTTCCTTATTGCCACGGGAAGCGCTCTTTTTACCTTCTAAATGTCAAAATAAGTATATTTGTTTGTTTACACAAAATAAAAAACAATAACAAATTTCTGCAAATATGTTCTTAAACCATCTGATTCCATTCAACCAATCAGCATGATCCTTGAATGAAAATTACTGTGGTACTATGAGTGTTTTTGAGCGACTTTCTCACTTCTTCATAAGAACCCTTCTCATTAAGTTCTTACACATTAATACTGCCCCATCTATACCCGAACTACTTGAAAGATTGAGCAATTTATAAACCTCATTGGTATTAACTACATATTGTGTTTGATGAAATAAACCAAGGAATCTAAAATAAATAAAGAGAAGGTAGGGGTCAAGACATGCAACGCCATCTATGCACCAGGTGTTTTTTTGCACCTATGACATCACCATTAACTATTACTGGAAATGATAATGATGACGTCATAGGTGCAAAAGAACACCTGGTGCATAGAGGGCATTGCATGTCTTGACCCCTACCTTGTCATAATTTATTTTAGATTCCTTGAAATAAACCTCTTTTTGTCAGAACGTGCAATGAAAGCTAAATTGGGAACTAAAATTAGTTTGTAATGATAATAAGAAACATTTTGAGATTTAAGGGTCAAAACTCGTTTTGTAACAATTTCCATAAATTATTTTAATATTCATATTTAGAACCAAGAATTAGTTGACTTTATTCACTGTATTTATGCCAGTGAAAAGTTAAAGGGTTAGATATGAAAGAGTCTGTATTTAAAATTTTAAGTGTTGCCATCTGTGGTGAAAATGACAAACTGTCTAATCCAGCTGATTAAACAGCATAGATAAAAAGGTAGAATTAAATATTCCCATAAGATTAACATTGAATATTTCTTTTACTATAAGGCAGAGCCTTTTTGACGAACGATGCTTTAGAGCAGCTAAATAGTTCTAATTGCAACATTTAACAATAATAAAAATTTTCATATCATTTACTAAAGCCCTTGTCGTGTGAAAAGAGATTAAAGATTGGTATTTTAGCACAACTTGGCTACTTTGACATACTATGGGGCAAAGCCCTAAGGTCGCTAAGTCAATTAAAGTTGTAATGAACCTTCACACCACTCTAGTCTATGACATGAAAAAAATTTAGACCCTTAGGTAAAGTCGTTATCCAGTGAAAAGAGGACAAAATAGGACCCATGAGCGTTACAGACAGAGTGACAGAGAGAGAGACAGACAGACAGAGGGAAAGAAATTTAGATGACACCGATTTTGGATTCTGTGATGCATAAAAAGTAAAAATAACCAAAAATTTCAAATTCTAAGCAACGTACAGACAAAACTCTAATTTTATTAATATAGATAATAAATTAATTGTATTTAATAAACAAAATAAACCTTGGTTTAAAAGAAAAGATATTTGTTATATTTTAAAATATAAAAATTCTAGAAAAGTTTTAATTGATAATGTAAAAGAAAAATATATAAAACTTAAAATATATCAAGTGTAACCAACAGTTACATTTACATAATAATGATAAATTAATTTACATAAAAATTATAGGTGTCACAAATTATGACACCCTAGAAATTGATGTACAAACATGTTTTTCAGATGCCCTAAAACAGGGCGTCAATAAAATAGATAATAAAACAATGTTTATTAATGAATCTGGTTTATATTTATTAATTTAAAATAAAAAAAGTAGAAAACAATAAGGATAGATTAAAATTTATAGATATTTTTAGAGGGGACAATTTGTCCCCCCTATCATATAATGAAAAACATACAAAACTTATTAAAATTAGGTAGGACCCAAAATGGGTCCCATATAAATTAGAATATTTATTTTAAAATTTTTAAAGGAGGTAACCTTATTATACAATAAAAACTTAAGGGTAACAAAATGTTACCCTTTTTAAACATTCAAAAATATTCATAAATATAATAAATTATATACAAATTGAGACCCGTCTTAAAGACGGGTCTTACTTATAATGATAATAAAGTAAAATTTATAGATATTTTTATGTTAGATATTCAATAAATTATTGAATATATTTAAATTTATTAAAGAAAATATTTAAAAATATACATAAAATTATAGTATAAATTCAATATCATATGGTTATAAATTATTAATATAATTTTGATCATTTTCTTTAAAACTTTCTCTAACATAATTTTTTATTATATTTATAAATGGTTCTATTATAAAATTAAACTTATAATGATATACAAAATAATTTTTATATTTAAAAAGATATATTAAAAATTTATTTGATATTTAGTTTTAAATAAATATAATTTTATATCAAAATCATTATTTATTAATTCTTTTGGAACAATTAAAATTTCCATTTATTTATAATTATTTTTATACCCCCAAGGTAATGTATCAATTTTATTTTCACAAATAAATCTTTTGTCATCTCTATTACTTAAAGCTAATTTATTTATTGTAATTGTATATAGTTCATGTTTAAAACTTCTAATACAAGTCATTTCTCTATATTGTTCTTGATCATCAAATAAACATTTCTTAAAATCATCCATATGTAATGTTTTATCAACAACACTTTTCTTAATACCTTTACATTTTACAGGATTTTTATTATTAAATTCATAACTATATAATTTTGATCTTAAACCACAATATTCTTCTAATATTTCACCATTTAACTCATCTTTAAATTACCAATTATTTTTTTATTCTTTTCACTATAGCATTCATGTTCTTTCTTATAATCACTTGTATCAAATTCATTAATATTTTCTTTAATAATTTTATATGGATCCTTTTTAAATGCTATAAAATAACTGTCTGTATCCATATATAATAACCTTTTATTTGGATCAAACTTCTTTAATTTTTCATAATAAAATTGATACATATGTAATTTTGATAAATCAAGTACTGAAAATCCTATATAGATTGGTTTATCAAACTTAACCTTTTCTTTTATCATATGTGAAGCAATACAGTCTTTATCAAATATACTAAATGTTTTAAAATTAGGTTTTTTTGCTTGTTTTAATGAAAACTTTTCATCACCTAATTTAATATCACATCTATTTCTAACATTTTCCATAGTTTTTCCAAAAACACTATTATTCATCAATTTAAAAAAGTCTTTTTCAAAATCTGATGTTGATTTGGATCTTAATTTGGTATTTAATTCAATATATTTTTTCATATAATCATCTTGATCAAATGCTATAACTCTATTAACTTTCTTTAATTTTAATCCTTTTTGTAGATAATATTTTAAGTTTCTTGAATGAATAACATAATCTTTTTTATCAAATAATGTTGTGCAAAGCTTATTATTATAATGTTCAGGTGCTAATGGTAAATCTTTATGGTCATCATGTAATTCAATAGGATATTCTAAATCAACATCTAATATATATCCATATTCAGCATTTTCATCTAATTCTAATATTGTTTCTTCCCATTCATTTAATGTATATGTATTAGGATTCATCCATGTTATATCTTTATAAGGTAATTTTTGACTTAAAGCCCATCCATATAGATTATTTGCATCTATATATAACATATAATTTTTAGGTTTTGTTTTATCATAATTTTTTGTATATTTATTGTTTGCTTTACAATATCTAGTTATACATTGTGAAATACCACCTCTAATACCTTTTTCAATCATTAAATACATATTATAATCACTTATTAATTCTAGTTTAATTTTTGTTAATTTTAACATAGAATCCCAAGCTAATGATGGTGATGTTAGATAATGTGCTGGATCTAATTGATAATTTTTCAAACAAACAGATCTAAAATTTTCAAATATATCAGCTAATAAAAGAACATCCTGAATATTATACAAATCTGAATAATTACCTAATGTTTTTATTTTTAATTTATTCCAAACTTTTATATAATGTTTATAATCATCATCACTTATATTTTCATTAGTTAAACAACTATAAAATTGATCTTTTTCTAATATTTTATCATAGTTTAATTTTTCAACATTATCAATAAATTCATATGGAAATACACCTTTAGAAGTTAATATTTTTAAAGTTTCATTATCATATTCAATTATATCATTTTCTTTTATAAATTTATTTATATGCTTAAATTCTTTAAGATTTTTAGCTAATTTTTCAATTGATGTAGCCATAAATCTAAATGTATCTACAAATGAGAATTTTATAAATTTTCTAGGTTTATCACCTCCAAACTCATAACCATAACCAGAATTTACTGAATAGTTTATATATTTTTCATCTGTATTGGCTAACAAATCAATTTTACCATATTTTTTAGCTAATTCTTTTATAAACAAATGTGTATCATAATTTGAACTATTATGACAGAATATAGGAATATTTTGAGGGAATTTTAGATTTAAATTACAATTAAAATGTGCAGCACCTCTAAATTTTCCTGTTAAATGACAATGATCTCATACTTTTATTCTTTTATCATTATCAAAACCACTATTTTCACAAATATGACAAATATTTGTTTTCTGATAATTAATTTCTTCTTCGACAGTTAAATTCATAGGCTTTTTATTTTTTGAATTATATTTTTTAGCTATATATTTTGAAATTTCATCTAAATATTCAAATAATTTATTTGGTACATTTATTAATTCCTCTTCATTTTTTGCTCTATAACAAATAGGTTTATACATTTTATTAGTTACTCTAGATACTAAATAGATTGTAAATCCATATGGTTTATGTTTTTGAATTTTATTTGTATATGAGCAATTTGGATTATTTTTACAATTATCAATCTTTTCTAATATACTTTCAAAATCCATATAAATTACATATGGATGTTCAAACTTTTTATAATAATTTTTAAAACTTACTCTTTGACCAGGATGTGGCATTATAGGTCTACAAGGTTCTAATGATTTACATATTTCTAAATGATTATTCAAGTCTTTATTTTTATAGAAATGAGTCAAACATCTTCTACAAATATATTTTTTATTTTTATTTTTTTTGTGTTAATTGCTTAGATACTAACTTACTTAAATCTGTAATCAATATATAATGAGAATTATTACCAATTTTATAATATAATAAATCAATTTCTAGTTTTGTATTATAATGTTCAGATATTTGTAATGGCACTATTTTTTCATCTTCATCAATTCTATAAATATTTATTGACATTGATGGATAATTATATTTAGAATCAAATGATCTTTTTTCAAATAATTTAATATCTTTCAATGTTATTGGATAATCAAAACCTTTAAAAATATCATCATTTATATATTTTTGATATTTTTTAACTCTTTCAGCATGTTCGTTTGGTTTATCAATAGCACATCTAATTGCATAAATAAAACAATATTCATCTTTATTTTTAAAATTTACACAACATTTTTTATTCTTAATTTCATTTGGTAATTCTATATATGATCCAGCATTTAATGAATTATTTTTAGATAATTTTAGATTTAGTTCAACACATCTTTTTAATGACCAACCAGAGCCTTTTGATGGTTGATTTAGTTGTTCTCTAACTATTAATTTCTTAAATTGATCATCAATAAAATCATCTACATTTAAAATATCTGAACTTTTTATGCAAAAATACATATTACTATTTTGAATTTCACCATTTATTAATTTTCTTTCATATTCACATTCTAAAGCCATCTGTCCTTTAATATTTTTGAATTTTTGTTTTTCTATCAATTTTTTTATTTCATTTCTTTGAGTTTCTAAATAATCATTAATATCTAGATCATCATTTGAATTTGTTAAAATATAATCTTGAAAATATCCTTTTAATGACGAAGCTTCTTGAATATTTATTATATTTTCTTTTGGAATTGGTCTATTTTTAAAATAATCATTTAATAATCCAATCAATTCTTTTCTAGTTTTATTAACAATTTTAATACTATTTTTAATTGCTAAATTTTGAATATATTTAAATGATCTATATTCTAAATTATTTGGATTTTCTTTAATTTTGTTTAATCTTTTAATTAGTTCATCTCTAGATAAATTTTCATAATTTCTGACAGATAATTTTTTTGCAATTTCATTTAATTTTTCTATATTAAATAATGAATAATTTGTAAGATCAAATGTTTCTTTAATATTTGTTAATTCATCTAAAGTTTTATTTTTATAATTATATATATTATTATTTTTACACCAATGTTTTAATTCAAATATTTTATTATCATATTTTTGTTTATTTAATAAATGTTTAGTTGAGTTATAATGTCTATCATAATTTTTATATAATATATTTTTATTACAATAAGGACAATTAATATTTTTATTTGTTCGTTCCATTTATTAGAAATAATTTTTACTTAGAAATAAAACTCTTAAAATTATGAGAAGTTTTTCCACTTTTTCTAGGTAATTTATAGTTTAAATTGTATTTTTTCAATCAATAGTCAACTTTTCACAAGTTAATTTAAATTTTCTAGAGTATTTTTTTCAATAAAATCAATAGTCAACTTTTCACAAGTTAATTTAAATTTTCTCGAGTATTTTTTCAATAAAATCAATAGTCAACTTTTCACAAGTTAATTTAAATTTTCTAGAGTATTTTTTCAATAAAATCAATAGTTGACTTTTTATAAGTCAATTTAAGTTTTCTATAGTATTTTTTCAATAAAATTTAAACTTTTTTAAAACAATTAAAATTATTATTTTTATCATATTTTTAAATTTTCTAGTTTTGTTATATTTTTGTCATAAATTTTAATTTACAAATTGGTTTTTTTCAATTCATATTCATAAAAATTTCCAATAATATCTTCATTATTTTGATCTTTTATACTATATGTAACTGGATTTGTATTATTAATTTTAGAAATTATAAATATTTCTCTAGACCAATTATTTTTATATTTATTAGAAAATGTTGATTTTTTATTTCCAATTCTAACTCTATCATTTATTTTAAATTTTGATTTGGTTATTATTTTTGGTGGTTTATATTTAAAAACAGTATCTAATAAATCCTTTTCATTATTTTTATTTACTTCAATTGGTTTCATTTTAATTGTTAAATGATATGAATTATTATATTCTTTAACAATTTTTGGTAAAATATTTATCCATCTATAATTTTTATTAATTTCAAATTGTATTTTCATTTTTTCATTTTGTGTTCTATTGTACCTTTCTATTATACTTGATTTTTCTTCATTTTCTGTATGATACAATTTAATATCATATTTATTTAATATTTCATTAAAATCTTTATTGATAAATTCTAATCCTTTATCTGTATGTAAAAGATTAGGTGATTTATGATTAATTTTAATTGCATCCTTAATTATTTCTTCAAATGCTTTAGAAACTGTTTTTCCATCTTTTTTCTTTAATGGTTTTGACCAAACATATTTTGAGAAAGTATCTATAACATTTAACATATATTTATAACCATCATTTTCTTTTTCATAATTTTTCATTATAATTAAATCTGCTGCCCATAAATCATCAATACCTAATGTAATTATTTTTCTTTTTAGAAATTTCTTTCTAATTGGAGCATGAATTTCATTTGCTTCAATTATTTGTTCATTTTTAGTTAATTCTTTTTTAATTATAGGTTTAACTTCTTTTTTCAAAATTTTACTTTTATTTGTTTTACAAATTGAACATTTAGTAGCAATTCTATATAATCCATTTTTCATTTCAACAATTTGTGGATTAATATTTTTAGTTTTTTTCTTACATTTGTGACAATGAATTGGTTCATTCATTTATGTATAATTTTTTTTTTAATAAATGGATATGTGTTATAGATGTCATAATCAAACTAATTTTACTATTATTGGAAATTGTGTAGGATGTAATATATGTAAAAGAATTATTTATGAAAAAAAGATTAAGAGAAAAAGTAATAAGAATAAACATTTTAAACATATTTTAAGAGAATTTAACCATTTTCAACCATATAAAACACAACAATTAATAAATGAATTATATATTTTATGTATTTCCAATCATTTTGAAATAACACCTAAGAATATAAAATTATTTTTAAAACAAAGGAATTGTACAAATTGGATATTTTACTATCAATTTTTAAACAAAATATACAATATTGATTTTGAATTGAATAATGAAGATAAAGAAAAAAATTACACTATTTTTTAATAAATATTTATGTTTTAAGAAAAGTAATATATCATACAAAAAATTATTACCTATGATTTTTAAATACTTAAATATGGATTTTTGTATAAAACCTAATTATGATAATGACTTTTTAACATATCTATCACAAACAAGTTTGTGATATTTTTTCCTATATAAATGGATCTGCTAGAAGAAATTAATAATGTTGGAGAATTAAGATTTAAAGAATATAAACCATTAAAAAGTTTAAATTTAAATGAAAAATATAAAATTGAAAAATTTGAAAGAATTAAAGATAAATATGGATATACAATTATTGTTGAATTAGAAAAATGTAAAGTACATTTACCAAAAAGATTTACTAATGTAATTGATGATAAATCAATTAAAGAATTAAATAAAAAAGATTTACATTTAATTGTCACTGATATTAAGACTTTTGATGATAAAGAAACTGCTTTAGTTAAATTTGAATAATTATTACAATATTATTGATACTAAACCTTAATTTTACTTGTTTTAAAAAAATTCAAATTTTATTGAAAAAATACTACTAAAATTTTAAATTACCTTATGAAAAGTCGACTATTAATTTTATTTAAAAAATACTTATAAAATGTGATAATTTTACTTGTTTTAAAAAATTTTTATTTTGTAGAAAATTTAGGCATATTTGTTAAAAATTTCATTAAAATTGCATATTTTTAAGACAATTTGACAAAAGCTGAAAATTGGCCAAAAAGTGGCAAAAATATTGCATAATTGTATAAAAAAACTGTGAAATTTGTTTGATTTTTGATTGTCTCCAAACCAAAAGTGTCCTAGAAGTAAAACATGATACTATCTACTTATATATATATATATATATATGTGTGTGTGTGTGTGTGTGTGTGTGTGTGTGTGTGTGTGTGTGTGTGTGTGTGTGTGTGTGTGTGTGTGTGTGTGTGTGTCCGTGGTCCCGATAACTTTTGACAGGAACCTCCGATTTTGATGAAATTTGGTATGAAGGTGTAAGACCAGGTCTATTTTCATGAGTTCGCAAACCAGTATGATCGGGTTATGGGAACGGGGTTTTATGGGGTTTCAAAGGGATAAAAAAATGGGTTTTTGGCATTTTGGACCTTAATTTTAAAAATTCAAGAATTTTAACTAAACCCATTTAAAAGAGCTTAAAAAAACAAACAGTTTAGTATTTTGAATTTTTAACTTCGCTTAACAGGTTACGGAGAAAAGTCAAAAAAAGGTTACCCATATTAATCTTATGGGAAATCAACAAAACCCTGTATCACGCTTCTTTATTGGAATAACTTGATAAAATGTGGTATGTACACTCACTAGGTAGGGTTTAACTGATATTTACTTACAACACCCATATGGAGGCAAACCCACATACTCATCTCCATGGGGTTTATGGGGAAAATTAAAAAGTGCCGAATATTGATACAATTTGTTATTTACCTTACCTAACTATTACATTTCCTAACAAAACTAACATTTTCTAACAACATCCCATGGCAGCAAACCTACATACCCATTCCTATGGTGTTTATGGGAAAAATACAAAATCTCAAGATTCTTTGGAAATTCGCTGAGTACGCAGGTCTGCTGCGACGGGGGTATTTCCTTCATACATAACTTACTCTATAAGCTAAGTGTACCTACGCCAAATTTCAAGTTTCTCTAGTGATGGGACAAACGACTGGTTTCAACAATCCGATGATTCATCCGATGGTTTTAGCTTCCATCGGATGGTTTTCAGATGGATGAATCCTCCGATGGTTTTATTCCAGGAGTGGGGAGCGCTTGCCGTGTGGATGAAGTAAATGAATTGTTCTGAACAGATGAATGAAACATCTGTTCGCGGGCATCTGATACCTTTGAATACCTTTGAATACCTTTATTGAAATGGCGACCTAACTCAATAGGTAGTTTAAAGCCAAGTATGAATGAGGGATGAGTGTAGGATGATTGTGGCGCGATCTTGTAGTCTTGTTACTGACTAAGGCCGACATTCTCCTTAGACAGGACTGTTAATTATAGCCCAACAGCCAATGGTATCTAGAAAGCTTATTACGCTTAAAAATGGTTTCTGAAAGCTAAGTTCATCTTAAAACTGGCCTGAACATTGGATTATTATTTCATTATTAAAATTAGAATAATCGCCATGTGACCTATAGCAAATAATGGTCACGGAATAAAATTAACAAAAAAGTAAAAACATAATTTTAATTTGTTTTCTGGTTAATACAATTACCACAATAATTTTAGGGATAAAATAATTTTGGAGATTTCAAAACATAGTTACGGTACTTAAATTCCCTGTTGTTTCTTTAACATGATTATGGATAAAAAAGGTAGAGCATAATAGCCTACTGTGGATTTAAAAAATATTAGTCAAAACATGAAACTCGGTCTGTATATTTTTTCTGCAGGCCTATGTAAGTAAACCGTAAGATGCCATACAAGATGGATTGTGTATAGGTTGTTACTCAGAATTAATACCTAGCATAAGTGTTCCGTATTTGATCGCTAATTAAGTAAGGTAAATCAAGTTTATGGGAGGAGTTATAAATAATTGTCATTAATAATAGCCAATATTAGGTTTTTTGTTGAAAATTCATGAAAACCCATAAATTAAAACGACTCATCAATACTAGTGAACAATACTGTTCAAAAAATAATCCTTCAAACCGGGTCTGGGTGTTTTTTCTACAAACCGTATAAAGTGTATACTGCGAATGGGTGATTTATTCTGAGCAAATGCCTCAATCGAAATAATTTATCTGGTGGCCAGATGGTTTTCCAAATAGATGACAAAATTCCATCAGAGGGTTCATCCAGAATAGAAACAAACAGATAGTTAATCTGAAAACGAATGGATTTTTCTAACAGATGAACATATTTCATCTGATGGTTCCATCTAGTAGAGGAACGAACGGATAGTTCATCTGCCAATGAATGGATGAACCATCCAGATGAAATTCTCAGCTCCCATCGGATGAATAGATTGGCGCGCAACAACCGGATGAATCGTTTGTTTTCATCGGATGGTTCCCATCACTAAGTTTCTCTAAACTTTGTATACCTGAATGAGCCAGTCAGTTACATATGCGAAACATATGTAGTGCAGTTACATATGAGTATTCAGTCAGTTACATATGCGGGCGATAGTTATTTAGATAGCTTGAATCTATCTCTTTGCATTTTTATACCAGTTAAAAAACATAACATGAACATGTCACTTAGAGTTATAACGATTGCGTGGAAGTATTCCGAAGCCAAGCCTTTTTGGCAAAAAAAAAAAAAAAATGTCACTTTAGTTTTGGCGGGTAGCGGTAGCAGTACTAGCAGTAGATTCAGATTAGCTAGCAATTCGATCAGATTGAGATTCTGTGTTGTGTTTTGTGTTCTCCTACTTGTTTAAGTGCAACTACTAAAAAATTGATTTTAAGAATTTTTGGAAAAATTATTTTTGTGTGACCTAACGACACTTTGCAAGGATTAAGTTAGTGCCGGTAATATCTCTTCAACATAGCTTCAGGCATAGGTACCATACCATAGATATAGGCCTAGTGATACTTTATCCAGGTCATAGGGCTAACTCCCAACTTTAAGAATCAACTAGCCTAATTTTCATCCATGAAATTTTTATCCATTGAACTTCTTACTGTAAATAAAATGTTATAACTGACTACTATAAATAACATTGGTCACGACTGTGTTTTGCAGTGTCACTGTTTGTAAAGGTAGGTTTACACGTGAGAGTTTTTCACTCTCGGAGAGTAGTTAGTTACTCTCATAAAAATCTCAGACAGCTGTTGATAGTACTCACAGACAACTGTCTGGGATTAACCATATTGGAAATTTTGCTGGTTGTGTAAAGACCTCTGCAAGTAGGCCTACCTGCTGAGAGTACAAAACTCTCTGAGAGTGCAAAACTCTCACGTGTAAATCTACCTTAAGTTGGCCTACCTAGCCTAAGTTGGGTTGGGGTAGGTTTGCCATAATTTTACAGAATCAAACTGGGACATCCAGGGACGACAAGTATGTGGCTTGAACCCAGGACTCGGGAAAACTGCTGTAATGTAAAAGAAAAGGGCTATTTCAATAGCGGGTAAAACGTTGTAAAAATTAGTACCCAAAACGTCACTAGCCTGATCAGCTGGTGCATGTTATTCTTATGGACATCAGATGGAGTGTTACGTCACCGGCCTGACTCAAAAGCGGCATTTTCCAACATCAAAGGAATGAAACAGCCCTTCTTTTGTTCTCCGCAGTCCTGCTCTCCCCCATAAGGTGTTGTTAAAAAGAAGAATGATTCGGTGGTCTCAGTTATGCAACATCTAACATCTAACATTATTTTAAGACATTAATCCAAACCAATTGTTGACATTTGTTTAAATAAGTTAATTTATTGTTTTCTTACTGTTTACAAAAACCAAGATAAAAGCAAAACCGGCCGGGACATCGAGGCAAGAGCGAAAAACCAGGGCTGTCCCGGCCTAATCAGGACGTATGGCAAGGCTAGTTTTTGGACAAGGTTCTTGTTTACATATAAAAATACAATCTAAAAATCAGCTGATTCTCGTTCAATTTAGTAGGTACAACAAATGTTCACCTTAAAGGATAACTTGAACACTCTGAAGGGCTGTAGGACAGACACAGGATTTTTCCTAGGACCGGCGCAAATGAATTTCTCAAGCCAACCCCAAAAAGCAACAAAAATAAAAATAATCCTAGGACAGAAAATAATTTGCCCATACAAACATTGTTTATTTTATAGTAGGCCCTAGAGTGTTTACAAGAATAAGATCCGTCAGTGATAGAATGGAATTCATATTTTTGTCTACTTTGTTTGAAAAAATTGCTTTAAAAGTCAGTGTAGTTGTAAAAAAAACATGTCTTTAAAGTGTATCAAAATGGCATAATTTTCATTTTACGATAATCCCATTTTTTTCCTTGAAACATTGATGTGAAAACACATTGATTTCAACATGACCATTTTTTTCAGAGAGACTGATACACTTGAACAATGACTCCTGAGGAATGTTGCCGAATTCTTGGTGAAGTTGTCAGCCCTGATATCAGAGTTAAAATTACGAAACCTCCCTCATACATTTCAAATTTGATGATATCACATCAAGAAGACCCCATCATCTTAGTTTATAAAGAGGTGAGTTTTCTTTAATAATTATTGCCTACAGACGGAGCAATTTTTAAATTGGTTTTGACATTTTAGTTTTGCCTAGGACTGGGATTTTTAGAAAAAAAAAACTTGACTATAGTCTATATGTTTTATATTTTTTAAAGAATAGGAAACTTTAACCATTGTTTGAAACCTCAAACACTTTTAGAAATAACTTAATTTTTTAGCAAAACAAAGCTTACAATCTCTTAAACACATTAGGGTAGCACTCAGATTAGGCCAGGGCCACCCGAGCTGGTGAAACTACTTGACGGCTGTTTTACCGGTGCTGACCACGAGACAATTACGTACACATTACGCATCTCCACAAGCTGGTTTACACATTGTTTCTTCTACTTAGGAAAGATAGAATTAATTCTTCCATTACTTTGGCATGTACACACATATAGGCTATATTTGTCTTTTTTAAACAAATTGTTACCCTTACAACATTTCCAATATTGATGGTCCAGTTATATAATCTAACAATTTGAAGTAAATAAGTCTAGCGTATGAGTATTATTACAGAAAGCATAATTTAATAGTCTTTATAGAAACCATTTTTACTGGGCCATGTGTCATCATCGTCCATTAAGTGCAATGCCCCACTAACTGCTATCCAACAAAGCGGTTGAACTAAATAGAAGGTTTAAATACTTGTCGTCAAGTGATCCTCTAGTCTTGATATCGACTACAGCTGTTTCACATTCAAAGGATGCATCATCAGGTCAGAATGTCAGTTGCCACTTTTTAAAAACTATCTATCTGAATTGATTTCGTCAAAAATAACACTGAAATTACACGGACACGAGTACACATACATAAAACTGATTTGGCCAAATTTAACGGAAACGAACACGAGCACATGCGGCACCGACGGTTGTTGAGTCATGACTGCAGTGCACCAGTTGTAGTGCCCCCCCCCTTCTCTCTTATCAGGTCCTTTTCTTTGGGCTTGGTTATCTAATATTTGAATGGCAGTGTAGTAAACGATGTTTGATTCAAATGACAGTTTTTCATTGAGGACGTGGTCGGGCTCTGATATCGGGCTCTGTGGTCGGGGGACTGCACCGGGCCACTACACCGGTGCACTTCAGTCATGACTCAACAATCGTCGGCGCCGCATGTGCTCGTGTTCGTTTCCGTTAAATTTGGCCAAATCAGTTTTATGTATGTGTACTCGTGTCCGTGTAATTTCAGTGTTATTTTTGATGAAATCAATTCAGATGGATAGTTTTTAAAAAGTGGCAACTGACGTTCTGACCTGATGATGCATCCTTTAAATGTAAGCTGTAGTCGATATCAAGACTAGAGGATCACTTGACGACAGGTATTTAAACCTTCTATTTAGTTCATCGAGTGATCCAGAGGCTAACCATTATGAAAGCGGTTGAGGTTGTGAGCAACAGATTACCTATCTCAACAGCCAAGTTGAGGATGTCCCGTGGAATTGCCGGCTGCCATCCCAGCAGTTTTGGTGTTTGGCACAGTGTGTCCAGACTATTCACTCCAACGTACTTTTGCTGTTGCTGGTGGAACAGACATCCATTTGGTTTTGCTGTTCGTGTGTCACTGGCCTTAGCTAGCAAAATGTGCAATTTTTTTAAAAGTAATAATAAACAATTTTTTTATACTTATAAAGCTAACGATCAACCTTGTTCACGTAGGCCAATCATACTATATGCTCTAAAAATATATATGTGATCCTACATCTTTACCTTCTAAATTTCATATAATTAACAAGATAACATCATAGTTTATATTTTTAAAATATGCAGTTAAAAATGAAACAAAATATTTTTAAAGTCACAACAAGAAACTATCATGCTTAAATATTTAAGTCTTACTATGTAAGTTATCTATCACCTTTGCATGTTCGCTGGTAATTGTAAACAAATTTTTTTTTGTTACGGTAACAAAGAAACTAAAAAGAAGTGGTAGGCTATGTAGTCCCTAATATATGGTGATCGTTACTACCTACTCATATTTATGCTGTGTCTAGCAGTCATTTATCTCATTTTTTATAAGGTCTTGGAAAAGTCTGGAATTACCCTTGAATAAGCCAATAGGTAAACCTTGAAATTCTGATAAGATTTTGGTTCAGTGGTACTGATGAACTCTGTAAAACTTCCCTTAAATAGTGATGAAATTTACTATAAATGCCACAACACCGATGCATTATTAATAAAACTTAACCCAAATCAGATCTAATTTGATTTTTGTAAAATGTTTTTGTAAAACTAGTTCTTAAAAAATTAACTAAACCCGTAATAGAAAAATACAGGTACAGGTATTGGTACTTGGTTTATAAAATTACTTCCTATGCATCAGTACATAGTCATTTGCCAACTCAGCTGAAACTTTTCCTTGCTCAAAGATAAAATATTAAAAATAGAAATCCCATAGAGTAGGTCTATAGATTACAGATTGCATGTTTCAAATGTACTAGCTGTTACTTCTCATGCTTTACAATGCCAACCTGAGTAATTTTTTGCCTCCTTCAGGTGAACTCGTTCGCTATGCTCACTCGCCGACAGGTTTAGCTCATTTGCCATCAAGTTCAGCTCGTTCGCTGTGCTTATGGGAATGGGAATAGGATAAAACTATCATGTCCGTCTCCTGGTTCCAAGCCACCTTAGCACCAATTTGCAATCAAATCAGTTCAGCCGTTCTTGAGTTATAAATAGGATAACTAACAGGACTGTCTTTTATATACGGTATAAAGATATCGCCTAAATTATTGGTAATATTTTGAAGTTAACTACAACTCCAACTAATTCAACTGTTAGTGAATGTTTAGTTTCTTGTTAACATTCTTTAATGTAGCGTGTCTGAGGTCATTATTTTTAACTAAAAATTTAATAAATTGCACATAACTTATGAAAAAGGAATACCAGAGTTTCACTTGTTGGATAAGCGAGAAAAATTTGAAACATTAAAGAAAATTTTGTTTAAGTCAGAGACTAGTCTGGAGTTTTTAAAAGAAAGAAAGGCATTTACTAGACAAATCATATTAGCTAAATATTAATACATCATTACTAACACATCATGACCTCCAAGCCATCCATGTACGGTAGCCTACATATTTTTCTTATTGAAAAATAAAACTTATAACAAGAAACCTTGGGCTTTAATTTCTGTTACATTAAATTTCTATTTTTGCATTTTTCAGGGAAAACCTTTTGAAAGTTCTCGTGCTAACAAAGTTGGTCTATCAGCTGTTAATATTAGTGGAGTCACAGATAGTCTTGCAGGTATGTAAATTTAACTGCGATTATTTACATAGTATAAAATAATAGTATATGATGATTTACTTAGCAGTGCTGCTTTTGTATTACCTAGATTCCGGTACGCAATGTTCTGGAGAGACTGGGGGGTATTTAAAAGGGTCTGGCCCCAGGAAAATTTTTAAAATTTAGAAAAAGGGTGTTTTAAAGCTGTTTGGGAGTAAGGTTATAAAAATATTTAATTAAAGTTGCAAAAACATTTTTTTATCCCAAGAGGTACTAGTACGGTAGTATGGTTTCCAGTGGCTTTCAGTGTGAAGTTATAAGGCCGAAAATATTTGGCCCTAGCCCTCACAAAGCATGATCACAGAGTAAAGAAGCTTAACAGAGTGATCGCCCTTAGTTCCACGAGAATGCCGCTAGCTGGCGCGGCGGTCTCGAACGGGCTGGATTCGGCATTTCCCGTCCCCGCCACGATCCAGTGTTGCCACTCTGCATCACCCGCCCCGCACGCGCACGGGCCACATCATGCTAGCTCGCTGGCTCCGCTGCGCTGTCGTATGACCGTTGTAGCGGTTGCACTGGTTCTCGTGCATTAATTTTTACAAATTCTTTGAATCTTTAAATTTCCTTATTTAGTGCACAGTATTACAGCTGCAATCAATAAAAACATTAATGTTTTTTGTACTTCTTAAGACATTCTATCTCAAAATATAGAATAAACACAAAATTAAATATTTTGCAACAATTTAATAAAATAAATAGATTTTATACCAACCTTTTTAACTCTCTATCTGGAAAATTAAAGCCCATCCCATCGGCCTTTTCACTTTGTTACTGTTGTGAGTTACAATTTAGGTTATTCTGAAAGTTTTATTTTATTGTAAAGCAAATGTTTGGGGGTTTCTGTTATAAATATTGGTACTATTTACGTACTGTATTGGTACAAGACACCAAAATAGTAAACATTTTACTGTGAAAAAGTGCCTAGGCCTATGATACCCTTGTCGTGGGGTCCGTGCATACAGTACGCTTTATCAAATGTTCACTAGTAAAATTTTTTGGTGTATATTTTCTGCTATCTATATATATAATTCCGTAAGCGAATCGGTCCCCACGAAATATCTCGAGTTAGAAAAAAGATAGGCTAACGTATGATGGCTCATTTTAAAGCTTTGAGGTCCAAGGACGCAAGGAAAAATACCAGAATTCCCGAAAGTTACCTGGGCTTCGCCCCAATGGACCTTGAAGTTCCAATGTTAATCTAATGGGAAGAAGATTTTTATATCCACACGTGTGATTGAGCAGATGTTCCAGTGTTTTATCATAAACTCAGCTGGTTATTGAGCCAGCAATTTTGAGTTAAGATAACCGCATAGTTATAACTTTTTAAAATTGGCAATGCACTATAAAAAAGAAGGACACTAATAGTCATGAACGGATTACGGATCCTCAGGAGATTTCACCTTTGTGACCCCATCTATGTCATTAAGGAAACAGGAGTAGAATGATTGGTATATTCACCATAAAAATAAAAAAATTTAAATTGGTTTGGACGTGGCAAGGTTGATATGCCTAATGGTTGATTGTCTTTACTCAGTGAATGTTTATAGTCATTACGTTACTGCTTTATAATTGGCTATTTAGTTGATATATTTGAAGATTTGAATCGTTTTGTTGAGTGTTTGTTTATTTTCGACTAAATCATTATATGTAAACTACTAACATTGGATAACCTACGTATGAGGAATATTTAGTTTTGGTTTTATCCATTCTCCACTTTTTCCTTTACGTAGGTCTTAAAGAACCAATAAACCCCTTAAAGACGGGGCAAAGTTAACCCTTAAAGACGGGGAGCTTTTCATGTAAATGACAGTGTGTTAAAACTAACAATGTATAAATCAGCGTCCTACTTCATTGACGAACAGACAAAATAGACTACAATCAAAGTACGAGGGATGTCGGTGGCACGGAAAGTAAGGGGGCACGGGGGAGACATGGGGGAAATATTTGAAACGATGTGGGCATACAGGAGGGCACGGAGGTACTTTAAGGGACGGCGGGGATGGCAGCACGGGACCACGGTGAGTACAGGGGGTTCGAGGATATGGTGGCCCGAAGGGCACGAGGGGCACGAGGAGTGTAGGTGGAACTGGAGACAGGGGGGGGCATAGTGGGGACGGTGGAGGCATGGGCAAATATAGTACAGGGAGGAACGGCGAGCATGTGGGCACGGGGGTGCTGGAGCATAGAAGGCGGGGGCACTCTTTGGAGGCATGGGGATGCACTGTGTCACATGGCGGCTGTGTTGCGGGGGCACAAGGAGCACTAGAGACGTCGTTGGCAGAGGCGGTAAATGGGCATGGGGGGCACGGTTGCCACGGGGAGCAACGTCGGGCATTGGGGTACGGAAACACAGGGTGCCCGGGGGCACGTTTCGGAGCGAGGTGGGAAGACACATAATAGGTACTAGACGCGTCGGTAGCATGAGGCTTGGGTGGGCAGATGGACATGGGGCACGGGGGAGGTTTGGGGGACATAGAGGGCATGAGGACGACGGGGAAGAACTGTGGGCATGTGGGCACGGGAGTACCGTGGTTGCGGGGGCATGGTGCCGAGGGTTGTCGGAGGCATGGGAATAGGGGCACAAGGGGAAGGGCCTACTAGAGATGTCAGTGGCACGGAAGTTGTTTGAATATGGGTGGGGGTATTGGGGAGGAATGATGAACATAGAGGGCACGGGGGCCACGGGGAAGAACTGCGGGCATGTGGGCACGTGAGAAGGGGGGGCACAGGGGTATGAGGGGGTAAGGGCTTACGGGGACATGGGGGTACTCGGGCCCTAGGGGCATATCGGGTACAGGAAACACGGGTTTGGAGAAATGAACGGGATCATGGGGAGGCATGGGGTCACGGCGAATGTGAAGGAATGGGGGGCACAGTGGTCCAGCGGTCCAGGGTGAGTGTACAGTATTAATGGGCTTATGTTGAATTGAACTATTTTATTTATTTGAGTTACAAACTCATCATGAACATGTTTAAGATTAAAACTATTCTTACCGAATTCGGTGTTATAATAGTGCAATAATTTTTTTTTACAACATATACTACTAGATTTTAATACAGGGGAAATTATTGGTAAATTACTGATCTAATACCACCAAAAAGTTTCATGAAGATTAGTAAATATTTTATTAGAAAACCCAAACGTGTAAATTCACATTACAGCTTGAGAAAAATACAGTAATACTGCAAGGAGGTGATAGATTGAATCTTATTTTTGGAGACATCACCATTTTGATTTTTAGGGGCCTTTGCCCCTACACGCCACTAGTAATGTTATATTTTTGAAAACTACAATAAAATTTCAACAATTTATATACCTTGGAAATTGTATAAGATACCTAATCCAAATTTCATGCATTTTTTAAAATGGTCAAAAGATTATGTTCTCAGTAGCAAAACCTTTAAGTTTCATTTTCTGACGTTTATAGCTCAGTGAATTTAGAAGAAAACAATAAAAACATATATATTGTATGAAAGAAAATGTAATTTACGTTTCGAAAGTATTATGTTTGTTTAATCTGGGACATGTTTATATTTTTTGATATGTCGAATAAAACACTGCATTTTTTAGGGAAAGTTTAAGGTTTTAGGAAAAAAGGTATAACTTTTACATTTTTTAAAAGTAATTCAAATGGGTTGACATTTTCATGTAGGGAAATGAATTGTCTCCATTTTCACATTTAAATAAAATTTGTAGGATTTTTTTTGTTAGCTTTATTGTGGCTTGCTTTCAAAAATTTTTATTTGCCTAAATGAAAGATTAACAAACTTTTTGCTACTATACCCAAATGATTTGGTAAAAAAAACATGTTTTTACATCATCTACAGTTAGTGCTGAAAAAGAAAATATACATACATACATACAGGGCGATTCACGACGAAGTGCAGAAATTTTGTGAGCTGATTCTACACATGAAAATAAACAAAAAAGGTCATGTAAACATATGTCCTAAAATCCTTCGTTTAGCCGCTAGCCACCATTTTGTTTTTTATGTGTAATCTATCTGAAATCCGCGCATACCGTTAAGAAAGGTATAGTGCTGTAGATGAGCAGAATCACGTTTTAATTCACATCGGCCCATGGGGCTACGCTCTACAAGCTTTTAAAGTTTCAATGTTAATCTTATGGGAGAAGGATAATTGATTGAATCATCAGACAGCTGTTGTAATAACAAATGCTAGCAGATAAGGGAGAACAGATGTTTCATTTATAAAACAATTTAAAATTATTTTCCTCAAGATCTACTTGATTTTTGGTCGAATTTCGACCAGTGGGCGATCTCTAGTACTTATTTAATACGCTAAGGGGTTTTTTGTCTTGAGAACTCCTCCTACAATTTTTAACCGATTTTCAAGTTTTTGGTGTCGTTGGATAGGGCTTGGTCTGTAGTTGTTTCCGCCAAAAACTGATGAGAATCGGACTGAAAATAAAGGCTCTATTCACCATTGAAATCTCAAAATTTCTCATTTAAATAACATTGGGATTAAATAAAGCATTTTAAACATCTGTTACAATCAGCTGTAAATACGTGTAGTTTTTGTGAGTAGGTAAAGATATTCACAATATTGGATTTGTCGGATGTCATTGATTTAGAGCTAAAAGTAACTTTTGTATTGTATTAAAATAAATTGCTCGATTTCGATCAACACGTATACTAGTGATTTTTATTTCCGTAACGGATTGATGCTGGATTTATTTCAGACTTGGCATGGACCTTTACCACAAAAATGTTAGTTTTCAGAAAAAATTATTATTTTCCGATGTGTATTTTTAATATGGTGACCATTAAACTCAAATTTCACAGTAACGACAAATTTTATCAAAATTTTATAGGAGACAAAAAAGTTAACGAATTAAGTTGTCTAAACAATGATACCAAGATTGTAAAGATTTTACTACAAATAACGGAGTTATCGCGATTTTTCTATTATATTTGCCTGAATTTGCATTAATCATAATGCAAAATGGGGGTAGCGGAATTCTACCCCAGGAAAAGTACCCCCATGAAAAAAACGCTACGTCATTTTGACGTCACGAGGGACGGAGCTTAAAATGGCATGGAGTTTTGCTCGCTGCCGGAAAAGTATCCCCAGTTTTATAAATACATTATTATTTCATTTGATTGCTCTAAATTAACATTATGGCAAACCAAACACCAGCCGGACTTCTACCCTCGGAATATTACCGCCGGAATTCTACTCCCGAAAAAGTACCATCACGTACAAAATTTCTAATATTAATAGGCAAGCATGTTTCTTTTCCTCCTTTTTTCTCAGCTCGTGTGCATCGTAGGAGAAATCCGCGCATACCGTTAAAAAGGTATAGTTCTGTAGATGAGCAGAATCCCATTCTTATTCACATCGGACTCCAGGGCTACGCCCCACAGGCTTTCAAAGTTCCAATGTTAATCTTATGGAGAAAGGATAATTGATTGAATCATTAGACAGCTGTTGTATAAAAACAACTGATAGACAAACAGGAATAACACATGTTTCATTAGATGTTTTTAAACTTCTTGGGTCCAGATCAACTGAAATTTTGGTAGAATTTCGACCAGGAGGCGATCTCTAGTTTCTATTATTTAACAACAAATTTCTATTAAATTTCTATTATTTAGGTATTTTATGTACGCGTTCTGTTATTTGAACAATTTTTATTACATAATAATGATATATGTTATTTTTAGCGAATTTCCCATAGGGAATAAGCTATTACCGTAGGTCTCATGGTAAGACCTAAGCCCGGGACCATGTTACTTTTTCGTTTTTAGGTGCCCAGAGACCAAAAATAATAGTCATTGAAATTATATATATATATATATATATATATATATATATGTATATATATGTATATATGTATGTGTCCCTAGACACGATAACTCTCGTAAAAATGGTCCAATCGACACCAAATTTGGTAGAGATGTGTAATCCTACGTTTATTCGGATGAGTTCGAAAACCAGACATATCAACCTACCGGAAGGGGTAGTTTTGGGGGGTTTTGTACCCCAAAAATGGATTTTTTGCATTTTTCATATGTAAATTTTAAATATTTTAAATTTTTATTTTAACCATTGGATTTAGCTCAAAAAAACACACAATTTAGTACTTTGAAGCTTTGCTCTATCTCCATTGGTTACCGAGATATTACAAAGTCTAAAGACAGTACATTGTCTTTTGGGGCTCCAATGTTAATCTTATGGAGAATAAGGATGTGTTAATATTTCACTTATTAACCAATATTTTTGGATGAAACTTGGTATTTAGCTTCATTTAATTGAGATTCATCCATTTAAGGTAAAAAATCTTGGTTTTAACGAATTTCCCATAAGGAATAAGCTATTACCGTAGGTCTCATGGTAAGACCTAAGCCCGGGACCATGTTACTTTTTCGTTTTGAGGTGCCCAGGGACCAAAAATAATAGTCATTAAAATTTATATTTATATATATATATATGTATATATATATATATATACATATATATGTATATATATATATGTATATATATATATATATATATATATATATATATATATATATATATATATATATGTGTCCCTAGACACGATAACTCTCGTAAAAATGGTCCGATCGACACCAAATTTGGTAGAGATGTGTATTCCTACGTTTATTCGGATGAGTTCGAAAACCAGACATATCAACCTACCGGAAGGGGTAGTTTTGGGGGGTTTTGTACCCCAAAAATGGGTTTTTTGCATTTTTCATATGTAAATTTTAAATATTTTAAATTTTTATTTTAACCATTGGATTTAGCTCAAAAAAACACACAATTTAGTACTTTGAAGCTTTGCTCTATCTCCATTGGTTACCGAGATATTACAAAGTCTAAAGACAGTACATTGTCTTTTGGGGCTCCAATGTTAATCTTATGGAGAATAAGGATGTGTTAATATTTCACTTATTAACTAATATTTTTGGATGAAAGTTGGTATTGAGCTTCATTTGGTTGAGATTCATCCATGTAAGGTAAAAAATCTTGGTTTTTGTACTTATCATGGCAGCAAACCTGCATACTCTTTTCCCATGTTAATCATATGGAGAATAGGCAAACTCTTTTATTTATGGACAGATATTGATGAAACTTACTATATGTCTTTATATGGTCGAAATGAATTTTTTCTATGCTAAAAACCTACTTTTAGTGTCCCCCATGGCAGCATACCTGCATACTCTTTCCCTATATTTATCTTAAGGAGAATAGACATTTTATTTCCCTATTTATGAGCACGTCATGAAATTTTGTTTACAAGTTTAGCTGGTCAAAATTAATAGGCCTATTACTAATTTGGAAATTCGCTGAGTACGCAGGTCTGCTGCGACGAGGGGTATATTTATAAATACCACTTGCTCTTCAGATGATCTCGTTCACTACTCTCACTCGCCGTCAGGTTCTATAATATGATTACGTTTTATATTAGTACCAATCTTCCCTCAATCCTTTACAGGCTTTTAGTTGTGTGTTTTTATTGACATCGAATAAAATATATACATTACCATATTATAATATAATTTGATATTAGTTTTATAATATTATGAATACCCGGGGACCGAGCATTTGCTTGGTAAACTTAAACAGTAATATTTTTTATAATAATATCATTTACAGACAGTGCGCTATAAAGCCCAGTGCAAAAAAGGCTTATATTTTGTTGTTATTGAAGCTTGTTCGCTTCGCTCACTCGTCTATTTCAATGTAGGCCTACGGGTGCTGCACCCTCGTGTACATTTGTTAAAACACATTTTTTATGTGTAACAATGTATCCAGAACATTGATGTGTAACATATGGATTATATGCACTTAGTCCGGCAGATACGTAGAAAGATTGTGCGTTTGAGGATAGAGATCTAAAATTTGGAACACAGATATTAAATGTACAAAGGTTTAAATTTAGATAATAATGATACATGAACACCCTGTATACACATACAGAATGTTCGAAAAAAAACGTTTCAGCAATTCAGGAGGTTATTGCCCACATCGAAATAAACAAAAAAGTTCCAGTAAACGTATGTCCTAAAATGCTTCGTTAACCCGCTAGCCGCCATTTTGTTTTTTACACTAAATAATTTTTATTTCCGTAACAGATCACTGTATTAAGTTAATATTTGGCAAAAACCTTCATCATAGTAATACTCATATTAAAAAAAAATTATTTTTTTCTAATATGTATTTTCAAAATGGGGGCCAATTTAAAATTGTAAACTCAAATATCTCAAAACCGGTAAATTTTACAGAAAATTGACTTGATATAAAAAAGTTGACAAATTTAATTATTTAACCAATGAGACCAAGTTTATAATCATCTGACAACGAATAATGGAGTTATTGAGATTTTTCTTCTAAAATGACCTAAATTTGCATGTATTTTAAAGGAAACTCAATGATTTTATGCACAAAAATGGCAATAACTCCGTTGTCTGTGGTTCGATCCTTACAATCTTGGTTTCATCAGTTAGGTAATTTTATTTGTCAACTTTTTTGTTTCTTGTAAAGATTTGTTAAAATTTAACTTGTTTGAGATATTTAAGTTTAAAATATCTATCGTTTTAAATATCGTTTTGCAACCAATCGCTTTGAAACTTGGCAAAGAACTTGAAATAGTAAAGGTTTAATTTACAAAAAAATATCAACGTGATACAATTTTAAATTTAAAAATGGCGGCCATTTAAAATTTTTAAACTTCAATTTCGAAAAAAAACTTGAAATAAGAACAAAATTTTTCAACTTTTAAACTATTTAGACAATTTAATTCCTTATCCGATGACACAAAAATTATGAAAAGCGGTTAATAAACAACTGAGATACATTAATTTAATCAGTATTAGGTTGCACTGTTATTGCCACCCAAGAACGTACCTGCCACCATTGTTGTGCTAGTAAATTGTAACAATGGTAGCCCACTAAGCTGGATGCCAAGTATAGATATTGCGTATATTGTGTAGCGCTTTTTAGTAGGCCTACTTTATTGTGTAGTATAATCATATGCGATAGAAATCTTGATACAGGGTGTCTCAGAACTCCCTGAAAATAGTTTAGGGCATTGTTCCTGGATTAGAAACATTTCTAAATATCATATTCGAATTGTCCGGAAATCTTAATTTACTCACACAGCTGTCATTTTTTTTTTTTTCAAATCTTCTTATTTCTATAATAAGAGTTTCGTCTGTTACGTCCCTTTTTCTCTCAACTACTGAACCGATTTTTAAGATTGAGGTGTCACTTTAAAGCTTAGGATATACCGCAGTGACGAATCGTAATTAAAAAGGTCATATTGTTTCGGGCTTCGCCCCCCTTGCCTTTGATTTATTTCTAGAGGGCGCTTTAAAAGGTTGAACAACTTTTATTGCAAGTTCTTCAATGTGAATTGTAATTTAACATCTGATTACCTTCAGATGAATTTTAAATTCCGAAAAAAATGTCACCTAACAATCAACATTCATGTACTGTAGGTGAATTTCACTCATACCGAATCATAAAATGTGCAATTTGCGCACGGGCCACCTCGTATAATTTTTATTTTCGTAACGGATGGTTATATTCTGTTCATATTTGGTACGGAAATAAAAATTATTTAGTAAAAAAATGGCGGCTGTGTGAGTAACTAAAGACTTCCGGACAATTTAAATATGATATTTAGATATGTTTCTAACACAGGAACAATGCCCTAAAATATTGTCAGGGAGTTCTGAAACACCCTGTATAATTGTATATAATTATTTGTATTTCTTGTGTAATTTAATACGGTACTGATTAAATATGTTGTTAAAATGATAGCTGATTTTTATTGTTAGTGCACAAATTTCTTTATAGTTAATATGAGCTTATTTTCAAATAAATATGAAGGAATTCTCAATACTGAAGGTGCGTATTGTGATTATGAAATAAAAGATTTTAAAAATTTTGCAATATTCTCAAGCCTAAACTGAAATATTTCTGTCCATTGCGTTAATATGTAACTTTTAAATGAAGCTTTCGTTATATGATTACATTCAACTATTGCAAGTAACTCAAAATATTAATTAAAGTGAGGCAGCTGGCATTTCTGTTTTAGTCTGCTAGTTATTGTCAAATATCTAACATTGTACAAATGACCCCCATTGCAACTTGGCCAAATAATCGTGCTCGGGAATTCGGAGTAAAGTAAAGGTGGTCGGACGGCCCGGTGCGGTGCTCGTGTTGCGGCGGCGCGGTGACGCGAGGCACGGCGCTGTGCGGTGCGGTGCGGTGTCCGAATTGGCAACTCCGCGTCAGTCTGCGCCATTTTGCGTCACCGCGTCAGTAGCGCCACTACGAGGCGCGTCATGACTGACGCGAAAACGCAGCGCAGCGAGCACTCTGTGAAGGTTCCTTACTCTGTGGCATGATTTTCATCAGGCCTAGTTAAGTGAGTGCTGTAAACAGGTGATATTGATTTATTGTAGCATAATGAAGAAGTATTTTAAAATAAGTTTTAACATTTTTCATTATTCATTGTGAATTTCTGTAACATTTTGGGAATATATGTGAGACTGATAGGCCTCAATGATGAACAAAAATGTGAATGGAGCAATTTGTGTTACAGTATTTAAAACCAATTAGTTGGTCGATAAAATAAAGTTTAATAAATGAACCTTAGAAGTTAAGTGGCTCACCTTATGTGACTACCTTCGACCCCCTCTAATGTGATATTGTATTGTTCATTTCATTGGTTGGTCTGATTATGCATTATCTCAAGCTCATAATATATACGAGTGGACAATGTGCCACACATTGTACGAGGGCTATTCAGAAAGTAAGGAACGTTTCCGTCTTACGCCGTTAAGCACGCGCGTATCGCCTATATTAGGGTATGAGAGCACTCGGGGCCTCAGTGGCTATCCAGCCGTGACACTAGGAGCATCGTCGCGCTGCTAGTTTTCTTTAATTTTAAATTCAAAATGGCCGCTCCCGTAAAAAATGCCGCCAGTTGCAAAGTGCGATCGGTAACACGGTTTTTGTAGGCAAAAAACCTTAAAACCGATAAAGATTTATCGAAAAGTGTACGAGGTGTATGGGAACAATGTTTTGAATGAAAGTTTTGTGCGTAAGTTGTGTATTCAGTTTACAAATGACCGAACCAGTACTTGATGAGCAGTAGAGTGGACGACCGAGCATTGTGACTGACGAACTGGTCACTAAAGTTGACGAGAAGATCCGTGAAACCCGCTGCTCCTCCATAACGGCGCTTTCGTTATCTTTCCCTCAAGTTTCACAGACTTTGCTGTGTTGAAATTGAAGGAATAAAAATCGATAAATCTCTATGGGTTTTAAATTTTTTGCCAACAAAAACCGTGTTATCGATCGCACTTCACAACTGGCGGCATTTTTAGGGGAGCGGCCATTTTGAATTTAAAAATGAGGAAAACTAGCAGCGCGACGATGCTTCTAGTGTCACGGCTGGATAGCCACTGAGGCCCCGAGTGCTCTCATACCCTAATATAGGCGATACGTGTGCGCCTAACGGTGTAAGACGGAAACGTTCCTTACTTTCTGAATAGCCCTCGTATTCACAATTGCTTCAAACTTTCATTCCTATTTTGCACCATCTAAAGCTCAACTTCTCAAAATGTATTTAACTAAAATCATTAGAAAGTTACATTTTGCACAATTAGTCATTAGTCCATTATGCCGATATTTAATATACATGATTAAAGTCACACATCCCCCCCTTCACCCTGAAAAAGCTCTATCATTAGCTCTATCATTGATTGTTACAAACCCAATTTAGAAGATTTGGTAACAGTGTAGACTATTGTGAAACCTGAATTTCCAATCTGTCCTTGAATATTTTTTTTTTCAAAATTGACTAGTTCTCTATTGTCAAGCTAATCTTGTCTTAGAAATTAAATTTATTTAGGTATTTATATAGTTATAATGATTGTATGTATATAACAAATATGTTCCGATATTCTTACTTATTTTTATTGTGCCCGTGCTTCTGGTCAGATTTCCCGCGTATCTTTTAATTGTGGGATTTAAGCATTTGTTTTCCTTAATAACAAAAAAAGTATGTCCAAAATAAAATTATTTTGAATCTTTTAGTTTGTTCTACTTTTGACTGAATGTTCCTTGGTATTGGTTGATAAACAGTTCTATTTGTTCTTATATTTAATACATAACATTAATATAAACTTGTTTCAGACTTGTCTGTTACTGGGCAGCCACTGGAATGTCCATTTGAGAATGATGATGATCCTCTGGAGGACACTGTAGTCATTGATCAAGTTGTTTTGACTGAAGAGAGTTTTCATTGTCCCTTGCTTATGACTGAAGCTAGGTAATGATAGAACAGTCATTGTCTTTAACAGCATATGTGGTTGGAAATTTATCATTCAATTTACTCAATTAAAAAAAATGTTAATGTTTTAAACTGGTTCCAGCTGTCTTTCATCATTGAGACAGTAATTTTAAGATTCTGACTGAATCGGTTACTGCTGTTCTTATCTATAGTAAAATGCAAAAAAGTTGTCTGATAGAAAATTTAACAGCTTTATCTACTTTCATCCGTTCTTGTCCTGCAATATTGGCATTTACCCATAGTGTAAGATACATATCTGGGTAGTGGAATATATGCATGATCCATTGCATGAGTTAGGTTACTAAAAGATGCGATACTTTTTAAATCGGTTTGAAAATTATTGTGATTATTTTGTTACAAAGAGTCTAATTTTTTGTTATAATGTTGCAAATTAAGCATGTATTTTTAAGTTCTTGAAAGTCTTTTCCACATTTTTATCAGATTCCCTCTAACAGTTGGGTGATAATACATCCCTCATGGGTGTTTTATCATTAAGTGCTTAAGTGTTTTGATCTGAAGCCATGAATGAACAACAAAAACCTGGATTTTTTTCATTTATAATAAAGCTCTAAAGCCGCGTCTGCACTGCCGAACATGTTCGCCGAACAAAGTTCTTCCGAACTTTTGTTTGTTCATTGCTAACCTTTTAGAATGTAAATCATATGGCCATGGTGAATCATATTGTTTGTTAGGAATGTTTGTTGATTTTTGGTGTTCGCCGAACAAGTTCTCCATGAATGTTAGGCCAGTGCGGACGCGGCTTAAGGTCAGTTGAGATACTTATGTATGCTTGCTATAAAAAATCTTTTACAGTATTCTTTTTTTATTACCATGAAAAGTAGAAATCCTTTCATTTGAACTTCTGGAGTATACTTAAAGTTTTTGGATTGAATCTTTATTGGCCATTCCACACCACAGAATGTCTTAGGTACTACGGGTAATGAAGTTGTAGTTTAATTTTTTAAATAATTTTTGTTTACCTCATTCATTTTAATTTTTAGAAAAATCATATCTACTGTCTTTTTGAAGATTGGTGAAACACCGGTGCCAGTATGGGTTTTATGTGATATGTCTGACCATTTCAAACATTTTCTTCTCTCTGCTGATATTGAATGTGGTTGGAGAAAGAGAACTTGGGCTGTAGCACATTCAAATCAGGTTGAAAAAATTGCCATCACAGAAATGCTAGATAATTTTCAAAAGACCTTCAATATAACATCTGGATACAAGGTAGGAAATTGCAAATTTTACTCAAACTTCTATGGTAATTGTTTAGACCAAAATTATCAAAGCTAAATGATTTACCTTTATTTACCTTTAATCAACATATATGTCCGAACAATACCATGTTTGCAGGAAAAAATACAAAACCTGGGACATATCTGTTGTTGGACTTTTCAAATCCAGATGACCACTTAAATAAAACTATTTGTAATTTAGAAGAAGGTTCAAACTACCGAAAGCAGTGGACAAAATTATAGTGATAAGTATTTTGTGTAGTTCAGTTCAGATCCTAGGGAGTAGTCTTTGCAACCAATATCCATTGTAAATTTCTGTTTAAAAAAGTAAGTTAACTTACCATGCAGCCCTAGGCTCTTGAGGAAAAATAAAAATGTTTAATATTCTATACAAAATTTATAAATTAACTTAAATTATACCTATATCTAGCAAACCGTAGTTGCATGGTAAGTTGTCAACTTTTGTTTTTCTCTTCAAAATTTTAAAGTATGCACTTAAAAATGAATGTAGGTTCTCACAAAGAATTCTAGGTTTTTTTACAGATTTCTTTTATTCATAACATTAAAAAAATTTCTCAACACATGTAGAGAAAAGCTAATAGCTTTAACGTGTGTCAAGATGAATTTATTGTATTTGTTTCTTGTTCAATATTTACTGTAGGTCTACCATATAAATAAACTTATATTTTTTATTTGTTATGGTGTTTTAGTTGACCTCAGAAGTTTGTTGTATTTTTGCAATCGAAAACCATCCAGGAGTCCCTAAGCATGCGAAGTCCTTTTTAGAAGCTATGTGGAAGAAACCATCATACGAAGTTCCTGTAAATCAAGCTGACACAACTTTGGTAATTATTGCTGTAAAACGTATATTTCTTACGTTGATGATTAATTATATTACTTTTACTTTACTATAGGTGTTTATTCAGCTTAAAAACTAAAAACTATTCAAACCTATAGTAAAATTTGTTCAGATACTACCAGTATAAAAAATCATATATTAGTCGTGGGTGGCGGCCAAGCATTACATCAATTTACATGATTGTGAATACATGTTAATTGTAACAAAAATTTAACAGCACCCAATGTGTGTTACACTAAATCAGGAACTTTATATTATTGAATCTATAATTATTACAAAAACACTAACTCTTCTCCCCAAGAATTGACATTTTCAAAAAGTATTCTGCAAATGTAATCTTCATTCAACAACTCAAAGAGATCAGTCAGGCTGCATAAAAACTTTTGTATAGTTATTGGAATATAATAGTGGATAAAGTAGTTTTCATTTTGCAGATAGTGGAATGTCAGGTAGGACAGGAAGAATCTCAAATATCACGATGGTGGCAGCAACTCAATCATCTTCAGAAGTATTTAGAAATGATCAAGGAGTGGAAGCAAAGCCAGCACGTCCAAGTGACTTACCACAGGGACGGAATGAAACTTCCGACGTTCAAAAATGACTCGGTCAGTATGAGTTTATATTTTTTACATAGGCCCTAATACTTAAATGTTTTTTTTTTTTTTTTTTTTTTTTGTAGTTTACCCTTTATTAATTATTATTTAATTCTTTTGTCAGTCAACTTAGCAACCACAATAGAGGATAACTTCCCCGGTTAGAGAACGAATTCATCCAGTCTGCGATCGGCCTTGAGACAATGAGGACTGTCTGTATCTGGTGCACTGGTAAAATACCAGCTGTACAGTAATGTAATTAGTGATGGGTTTTTGCAAAATTTATCGGTTTGGTTTTTCACTGTCGACAGTTGCCGATTTTTCGGTTTATTCTAGATGTAAACATGAAACTACTCAAAATTACAAAAATCAGGCTGATGCCTATTTTCTGCCTTTTACACATTTATGATTTTTAAATAAGACCAGTTAGTTATTGCAAGAAAATATATAAATAATAAATGTTTATCCTACTATCAGTGGCGAAGCGTGCGGTCATCTCTGGATTCGGCGATGACCAGGACAAATTAATAAATTTAATGTATCAAACAATGATAAACATACAATTTATTCCTTGTTTGCATGAACGATTAATGAAAATTTCGTCAACGTCATTGTGGTAACGTTCAAATCCGCTTCAAACTCGCAGTTCTCAATCAAGCTAAGCAAGCGCCAACGGCTACCGCTCGCGCGGAAGCGCTAACATCCTGCGTATCTCGTCCACCCCCCCCCCCGCGCCCATCAAAGAGAGTTCCCTCCCCTCCCTCCCCCCAAACCTGCAACCAATCACAGCGCGTTAAGGCTCCCGCTCAACCACGCTAGATCGAGCGAGTCCGGCAATATTCGGCAGCTCTCGTGACTTCTCGGCAGCATCCGTGAAGTTTCGGCATTCCGGAATACGACAGTCGTTCAGCAGACGATGCGCAGTCTTATCGTTAACCTTACAATAGTATCACGTGAATAATAACATTAGAAGATGATTTTAGTCGCATTACATGATTTGATATACTCGTTGTGAATAAATTATATTCTATTTATAAATAATTTTCTGGGGTTTAACTTCATTGTAAATTTCCTCTCAGCCCCTATTAAACAAAAATTGGGTTTCTAAAAAATAAGCATGCGATGACCGAGGAAAAATCTCACGCCTCGCCACTGCCTACTATATAACTGGCCTTATATTTTATCAGAAGGTAGTCAAAAAGCAATACAACTATTTTAGTGGGCAAATTTGCAATTTTAATCAAAAACTAAAACTGAAAGATAAAAACTTTGACTATTGTATTTTTGTAGTAATTGATGAAATATGTGGGATTATAGAATAATATCCAACCATTTAAAAAAGTTTAGAAACACCCTCCAATTATGGCTTAAGAAATTTGTTGTTATTTGATGTCTAATTTTTTAAGAATTGCTGTAGCTATTATGTGTTGTAGAAATGCACTTTGTTAAGATTTAGTTTTAATTCAGTAGCCTAAAAAATTATATATTTCTAAAAAATACGGACTGTTGTAGTATTTTTTTTTGAGTTCAATATTGAAAACAACTTAATAATAACATTAATTCACCTACACAGGTTGAACCGTAGGTCGTACAACTTTGATTAAAGTTCAATCAATTAGTGAAAATCAGACACAAAAATAGCTAAAATTTGTCTTTGTATAACGATTAGATCAGAAACCAAATGTAATGTACGAGGGAACTGATAAAGGGCGTAAATGAAATATATGATCGCCGGCCAGCCAGATGCCAAGCTATAGAGCTTGGTCAGCAGTTGTTCCGCATTCCATCTATCAACTCATATTACAATTGTATTGTTGTCTTCCTAGAACCGAACGTCCTTTCCTTTATAATTGGTTTCTGTTCAACTTTTTATCTTGAGTTAGTAAAAAAAAACGATAAACCGAAAACTGACATGTGTTTTCAATTTTCGGTTATCGATAAAACCGATATGAGTTTAACAACCCACCTCCCTACAAGATACGAGTTTAGGGGGACCCATCCCTAAATGTAATATCTTTCTTGTAGCTGTTTTCTGGCAATATAAGAGTGTACTTTTACATTCCCAAGTTAAGTTAGTCTTGTACATGAATGGTACACAATTTGTGGTAACATTCCTTTTGGATTATAAGATAATGCCCTTGAGTCTATTACTGTGCCCCTCCCACCATCCTTGCTCATTTCCGATATTTGTCCTTTCTCAACGGTTATAGTGTGGCAGACAGATATATTCAGTATCTCTGGTTATAAATGGGTCAAAATGTACCTGTTTTGCACATCCAGAACATAAGTGGCTAAAGATGTTATAGATGAATATGAGAATAGTAGTAAATTTTACTAGGCCTTCTATTTAATCTGCCCAACTTCCAAAGCTCTTGTCTACTTAGATCCAGCTCCATAGGTCTACTCAATGATGTTTTCACTTTTGGGGTCTGAGAGCTGCTATATTAAGATGTCCAAACAAAATTTCCGATGGAAGTTTTAACAGCTATGTTCCACCTCATCTTCTCTCACCCTGCAAAGTTGTCATTTGTGGTTATGTTTAACATGTGTAATATAGTATGAAAATGTAATTCTGAAAAAAATTTGTCAACAATGCATAAACTCTCTATCAGACTATTTTCGTTAAATTTAGTGCACAAACACACAGAGCGACGCAACGAGACACGAATGAATCAAAACCATGTAATCCGTCACGTCGCTGCTAGTGCGTTCGGCTCAACCTGATTACATTTTTGTTTTGAATCATTTTTCTTTTAATACTTTAGTGTTATTATAAAAGTTTGGAATGTTCTCTATTGAATTGTTTCATTTACAGGAGGAAGAAACAAAAAAAGCACCTTTATTAGAAAGAGTTGCAGAATTGCTGCAGAGTTCAGACAGCATGTCTGTCTGCCGTCAGTTGGAAAATCATGTGAATCTCACATCTGTCCTAAACTCAACAATTCATGAACTTCTGACGGACAAACAGAAAGGGCAAGACTTCACTGACAGGCTTTGGAGCTTGCTTATTGGTAATCATTTAAAGCTGATAATTTATTAAGTTCATAGTGGGTGAGTTGAACTCGTCATGCTCATTCTTCACAGGATCAGTAGATACAGTCTCTGAGTGGAGTCACTTTTTGGTTCATCTCTTTGCCTTCAATGATAGGAATTTCCATGAGACTTATTCTTTATAGCTAAGTTCGGTAAAATACTTCATCAGTAATTTACTGAAGCTGTAGATGAAGCCATTTCTTCTGGCATCTTTGATGATATAATTCTAACAGGAGACTTCAATCAACCTGGGACGGACTGCTCTAATCACCCAAACTCTCAACTCAACTCATCTTCTCAATGCCTTATGCACATGTGTCACCTGCATAACCTCAAACAGAAAAACTTCCAGAAGAATACAAGAATACAGAATGTCATCCTGGATCTAATTTTTACATCTTATGCAGCTCAAGTAACTCAGGCTTCAGAGGAGCTTATTCCTCCTGAGAAGATCACCATCCTCCACTGTCAATGGAAATTACAGTCCTGACACAGTTCCTGAATCAACCTGAATTCGTCCCAAATCTTCGTAATCTGGATGCCGTCTTCAATTTATCAATTCAAAATTACCCTTTGGTGAGCCCTCTCAACGCAGATTTGGTCTTCACTTCTTTTTGCCAAGACCTGCGGAATGTTGTAGAAGCAAATCGTCCGCTAATGAGAGTCGGCTCTAGAAAGTTTCCAGGTTGGTTTTCTAATGAACTTATCCATCTCGTGATCCTCAAGAAGACTATCCACCAAAACACTACAAAATGTCTCTTGATCCTGCTTTGCTGGTGGATTTCCAAAGATTAAGACGTCTGTGTAAAGAACTCTCAACTCTGTGTTACAACAACTTCATCGGAAATGTTGATAGCTCCCTATCATCCAATCCAAAAGCATTTTGGGGATTTGTCAATTCTCTGCAGAGAGACAAGAGTCTAGCACAGAAGAGGTTCAAACTCAATGAAGAAACTTCTGAGGACCCCCACGAGGTTTCAAACTTGTTTGCAGACTTCTTCACTTCAGTTTTCAAGTCTCCCCTGAATAATCCACCGTCCTATGCAAACAAGAATGAAGACTCTTTCTCTTCATGGAAAATCTCTGTCTTAGATGTCGAAAGGAAATGCAACAATGTAGACCCCTCGAAAGGAGCCGGCCCTGATGGTTTGCCACCTCAGGTAATTAAATACTGCAGCTCAGTTTTGTCTCCCATCCTCACTATATGGATTCCATCCTCTTATGGAATTTGTATTTATGGAGCTACTACCAAAAGGAACTTAGATTGATTACTTTTACTGCAAAAGAGATCAATTAGAATCATTTTAAAATTGAAAAATACTGAATCTGTGAAACATTTATTTACTGAATTGGGTATTCTAACTGTGTATAACTTAGTCATTCTTGAAACTGTCTACTATGTTAAACAGTTTTTCTATTCAGTTGCACAAAGTAGCCTCCACACATATAACACACGGCAAAATCGTCACGTTGGTCCCCATAATTTAGAATTTTTTTAGAAAAAAACAACATATTTAGGCACTAAATTCCTTTATCATTTACCTAAAAAGTTTATAGATGAAACCAATATGAATTCTTTTAAAAAACGGTTGAGAGGCTATTTATTAAATTTTCTATTTTACTCTTTTGAGAAGTTTTTTCAAACTGATCACAACTGATCGGCCTGTAAAAAAATTGTTTATTCCCTCAGAATTATAGGCCTATATGTATTTATTATTTTATTATTTTTGAGTTACTGTATTTTAATTTTTATGTCAATGTAAAACCACTCATGTACTTGTAGGATACTATTATTAGTTAAGCCAATTGACGCTATTATTGTACCATGTACATAAGTTAATAAAGTTGATTTGATTGATTGATATATTTTTCAACTGCTGTGTCGAAAATGTCTTCTCCGCTGGGATATTTCCTTCTCACTTAAAATCTGGCATTATCGTTCCTATTCACAAGTCAGGAGACCAAAGTGACATCAAGAACTATCGTCCTGTTGTGGTTCTCTCTGTCATTGGAAAAATATTTTAAGGCCTAGTACTTGATGGTCTCAACTTTGATATAGGAAAATCTATAATCCCGCAGCAACATGGATTCAGGAAGGGGAGATCCACAACTACTAACTTGGTTCTTTTTGAAGACTTTGTCATATCAGCACTCTCCAGAGGCCTACACGTTGACTGTATATACTTGGACTATTCCAAAGCATTTGACAGGGTGAGTCACAAACATTTGCTTGGCAAGCTTGAAGCTTACAGGATGACTGGCCCACTACTTAGCTTCATACGCTCATACCTGTCCGATCGCACTCTTGTAGTCAGACACTCATCAGCACTGTCGCATCCAATTTTAGGTACCTCTGGCGTCCTTCAGGGGTCACTTTTGGGTCCATTTTTATTCAACGTTTTCATCAACGATATAGCAGATGTACTTGATGTTGGAGTGCTTCTATTTGCAGATGACCTCAAACTTTTCTGCAAGGTTACCTCGAGGGATGATAATACTTGGCTACAGAGAAATCTTAACAGCATTTCACTGGTGCAGACTAAACTCTATGGACCTGAATGCAAAGAAGTGTGTGGTCATGCAATTCTCACGCTCCCCGAAGAAAAATCTCTATCACTATTACATTTGTCAGCAAGCTCTGCAGTCTGTTGATGGGATTCGTGATCTGGGAGTCTACTTCACACCAAATCTTCATCCTGGCCAACACATCTCTCAGATCTGCGCCAAAGCATACTCAGTGCTCGGTTTCATCTTCAGAGCCACTAGAGGACCTTTTACTCTCTCCACCATCAAAATTCTGTACTCAACTCTTGTCCGCTCCACCTTGGAGTATAACTCGCCCGTCTGGTCGCCTTATCATCTTGGTCTAATTGAAGAGCTGGAAAAGGTACAAAACAGATTTTTGAGATTAGTTGGTGTCAGGTTGGGTCTTTTTTACAATGAGGTTCAACTGGAAGATATCATGCTCCTTCTTGGCCTTCTACCCTTGTCTCACCGCAGAACATTGTCAGATGTATTGTTACTTTTCAAGCTCACCAACGGCTTATTGGATTGTCCTGAACTATTAGAAAAAATTGACTTTCACGTCCCACGTCACTCAAGACACCAACAATTCTTCAGCAAATCCCACCATCCATCAACATACAAGCAACACAGCACACTTCCTCGACTGATGCGATCTGGAAAAAATATGTGTGGTGAAGTCAACTTCTCTGGTGTCAGTGTCTCCTCCTTCAAGGCAGAAGTGTTAGCGATGCTAAGAAGAGGTGTTCTTCAGTGAGGGATGTCTGCCCTACTTTTGACACTTTGTATTTCAATTACAGCTGTGGTTAACATGAATTTTTAAGTGTCATGTTGCAATTAATCTTTCACTGTCAGATTTGATCTTGCTTGTTGAGATTTATCTTTATCTTGTTGTCATTGCAGTTTAATTAATTTATTCACTGTTAAATAATCAACTACAAAGTTTATTTTTTTGTTTGGTTTTGTTGTTAATGCTCATCCATAATTTATTCACTGTTTTATTTCTACCTGCAGAGTTTATTTTTAATTTTTTTTTATTTGTATACTGTTGTTAATGATTGTTCAAATAATTTATTCACTGTTATAAGTAATTGACTGCAAAGTTTTATTTGTTTTTGTTGCAATGCTGATGATGTGATTATTCGCAGTTATGTTTTATTCTTGCAAATTTTATTTTTTCACGTTTTATTTTTTATTGCTACTTGCGTATATTATTGATAATTCATTAACTCATACTCATCATTTGCATGTTTGAAACAATTCTGTATAATTTTCATCTATTTATTGTATAGTTTCTTTGTGTTGTTCGCATCCACCATGTCCAATGATTCTCTTGATTTTAAAGTGTATGAAATTTTGAACGCTTCATTCCAATTCTGATTACAGAAGCTGAAACGTACCAGGAATTGAAGGAAAGTTTTCGTCTTGTTATCAGAGAAGTCAGGAAGCAAACTGTAAAGCCCTATGTAAGTATTGTTATCCATAAAATTTATTTTTTCATTGTATTTATTTTTAAAAACCAATCATGAAGAATAATGAAGACATGCAGGGAACTGTGTAAAAAATATTATGGGTTTAAAATCTTTATAGCCAAAGCTTTTAATAATTTTACTTTAAGTAAACATAAAGAATTCATTTAAGTAAACAACCATCATCATAATTAATTTGGATTTAAGTTAGGAAGTAAGAAATAAGACATGACTTCATGATACATATTGACATTTAGTAAATTTTAAACTGGTAAGTAACTGATCAAATTGAATTTTTCATTCTTTACCAGTTTATTTTTTAACACTTTTTAATTTAGGTAATTATTTAATCCAGTTTGGTTTTCCAGATATTTGCGAAGAATCGCACACGACTGGCGAGCCTGCTTCGTAATCTCAAGACAAGCAGTTCGGATGTGGAATTCATGATGGAACCACTTGAGCTGCTGGTGGAAATGGGACTGGAAAAGCTCAAACGTGATTATATGTTCATGTTCTTGGCATCTAACATTGCAAGTGAAGAAACACTCTCCACACCAAAACTTCCAAGGTAAACTAAATATGCCAGTTGATTTATCAGGAGCATTTAACTTTTTGTTTGTATCTAATAAGAAGAATAAATAGGCTATAGATTGTCATTATTTTTTTAATTAGCAAATCACAGTATGCCATAGTAAAGTAAATTATAGGCCTAGACAATAATTTTTATTCACATTATTCTCTCAGAACACAGAACAATAGAGAACAGTTAATTAAGAACCAAAGTAAAACCCTGTTAACTCTAACTGTACAGGAGACAGCTGGAACACACCGCCATGTATGCAGCGTTTTATATTCCATTCTAGTATTTGATTATCTCAAGTGACTCAATAATGTGCGGAAGATTCTTTAATATGCTGGCTAAAAGCTAAAAGCAACTGAGTATGCTCCCATTTTTATGCTAGTTTATCAGTTGCTTCAATTCGTCCAGTAAACAAGACACTTTTGTGTGTTGTTTGTGGTATCTGGTTTGCAATGAAAGAGTTAAAGTGGAAAATATCCTGAACTAAACATTTTTAAAGTAAATAACATTGTGTAAAGATAACAGATTAATGAAGAGTAACCTTGAAACAAGTGGTGTGTGTGCCAGTTTCACGGAGGTACCGAGCCATGAGTGGCAGACTGCGGTGGACGCTTGGCTCACGTGGCTCGCTCAGCTTCACACGGTGCTGGAGCTGGTCTCCGTCATCCACACTACGATGAACGCCTCCGTTATCGTCCAGTTTACCGCCCTCGCCCTTGCCTCATTCGTCAAGCCGGACTCCCTCGTCAAGTCGTTCCCTCACCTCCTCGAGAACAGATGTTACAGACTGCGAGCCCCCGTCATGAGCAAAGAAGTCAAAACGCTCATTGAAGGGTGCGTTTCCATGTTTTGCTTTTAAGTTGATATTTTCCCAACATATTCATATTTTTATCTCTGTTTTTACGACAAAGATTTTATTTTACTGGTCATGAATTTAATGAAATAAAGGTGAAAAAACAAACAGGCCTACCAGAAAATATATTTGAAAAGTTACACCCTGTATTTTGTCAATTTCTAAAATAAACATAAATAATGTCTACTTATCAAGCATCTCCAATTTGGTTCTTAATCTATCTCTACTGTGTTAAATGAGCTTGCCAAATTGTAATTCTGAGGATTATGAGCCCAGTCATGAATAGGTTTAAGTAGGTTATAGGTTTATAGGTTTGTGTCAGAAGTAATTCCCGAAGAGCTGAATTTTTCACAGTTGATAGACTATGATAAGGTGTGCATTATTTTCCCCAAACAAAAGTCCCGAAAAATCCCCCTTGAGCTTTCCGCCCAACGCCCCTCTAAAGTTAAAGTTGGAGTTTGTTAGAAGATCAACTACAGTTTTGTAAAGAGACAAGCAATCGAAGTGGCGTTGCTTTTATCTTGTTCCCGATATAATTTGCTACAAAAATTGTCATTACCACTTATTACAAAAACCTTAAAAAGTTTTGTGGCAAAATCGACTTAAACATCGAAAATTGATTTTTTGCTTTCCAATGATATATATAATATAACTATTTTTGATTTGAGAATAACAAGTAATATTGTATTTTATTTCATGGTGACAGTGAAAACAGCCGCATTCTTGGCCCCATTTCAGTACACACATTATTGAATTTTAATGTCTTCCCCTCTTATATTTTCTATAAGGGATGGCTTAGATGAATCGAACTTCAAACATCCATATTTGGTCGTTAGTACTTCATTTTGTGGCAAAATATGATTCTTTAGCCCTGGAAATGCCAGGCAATTTACTTTTCATTAAAATGTTTTATTACATTTTTAAAATTAAAAAAAAAACTCATTGCCTGCTACTTTTGGCTCGGGTATCCGACTAAGGTTGGGTTTGTGGCATTGTGGTCTGATTAGTGAGACCTTTAATATGAGGTACATATTGCCCTATGCTCACCCTTAAGATTTTCTTGTGACTCCTAGTGGGCCGTCCCCCATTAGGGCTAAAAAATCATATTTTACCACAAAATGAAGTATTAACGACCAAATATGGATGTTTGAAGTTCCATTCCTTGAAGTCATCGCTTATAGAAATATAAGATGGGAAGACATTAAATTTCAATATTGTGTGTACTGAAATGGGTCAAAAACGCGGCTGTTTTCACTGTCACCATGAAATAAAATACAATATTACTTGTTATTCTCAAATCAAAAATAGTTATATTATATATATATATATATATATATATATATATATATATATATATATATATATGTATATATATATATATATATATATATATCATTGGAAAGCAAAAATAATTCTCTACAAACTTCAAATTTATGGTTTTACATATAAACTTCAAACAAAGGAGCTGCATGTGAATGTTTTTATATGATGTCAAGAAAAAAAATCAATTTTCCGATGTTTTTGTCGATTTTGCCACAAAACTTTAAGGTTTTTGTAATAAGTGGTAATGACAATTTTTGTAGCAAATTATATTGGGAACAAGATAAAAGCAACACCACTTCGATTGCTTGTCTCCTTACGAAACTGTAGTTGATCTTCTAACAAACCCCAACTTTAACTTTAGAGGGGCGTAGGGCGGAAAGCTCAAGGGGGATTTTTCTGGACTTTTGGGAAAATGCACACCTTATCATAGTCTATCAACTGTAAAAAATTCAGCTCCTCCGGAATTACTTCTGACACAAACCTATTTTGACTTGGCTATATATTTCTCATGATGATAACATGATTGATAACATGATTGATGATTCATGATTTCTTATGATAATTCATTTACTGTTTGGGGAGCTGAATCCAAAACATCAGCACTCTTGCTTTCTGAAAAAGGCAATCTGAAATATCCACAAAATTTAACCTTCTTCTTACCAGCTAGTTTAGCTCACTGCTGTTAAGTTTTGTAAGTTAAAACAGTGTTTTCTGAAAGACAATTGACCTCCCACAGTCATACCAACCGATCCACCTTAATTTATTTATTATTTAGTTCTTTCAGCTGTGCTTTTAGTGATTTGGTTGCTTGATTTTTAGAGATAAAATATTCTACAAGTGGATGCTAAAGCTGAAAGCAGAGTCCAAGTATCGCAGAGTGTCCTCAACATATGTCCTTCTGGAGCGGTCTCCTCTGCCGCAGCGAATCTCTTTGGAGGTGGAGGAAAAGTCTCTAAATGAGTCAGGTACGAATTTGAATGTAATAATAATAATAATAATAATAAATATTTATTTGTCGTAAAAACATTACAGCATTGACAAAGTCATTTTTCCAGCATAAAGCTAGGTCAAACACAAGAACATAAAATACAACTTGTAAATAACATCTTCATTAAAATGAAACAGCAACCATCATAACACAAAAAGGGGCAGACACTTTTTTTTTAAATACAAACTAGAACACAATTCTCTCCATGGCAAAAAATTCCTCTAGTGAGTACATTGGGGTGACTAAAAGCCAATTGTAAAACTTGTTTTTAAAAATATTTTCAGTGTACTTGTTCATTAGGTGTTCCAACTTATTGTACAATTTTAGACATAATACTTTATGGCTTTTATTACTTTTGGTTAGTCTATGGAAATCTATAACTGCCTTGTGTTTGTTTCGAGTGTTGTATGAATGTGTGTCAAAGTTAAAATTCAAAAGTTCTGGGTTTTTAAAAAGATATATTGTTAAATCAAATAGGTAGAGATTGATTACAGTCAAAATTCCCGAATTAATAAAAAGAGGCCTGCAATGATCACGTATGCCTGATTGATTAATTATCCTAATTGCCTTCTTTTGAATAATCAAAACTTCATTGATTCTGCTACAATTACCCCATAGTATAAGCCCATATCTGAAAATTGCTTGGAAGTATGCAAAGTATGCAACCTTAACGTAACCGATGTCAACACAAAAGGTTAGACGTCTTAGCAGGTATATTACTCGCGAGAGTTTGGTTGTAATGTAGTCAATATGTGAGCTCCAGGTCAAGTGGTCATCAATGAAAATACCCAAGAATTTAATACTAGTGACAAAATGATCTTGTTCACAGGGATTAATGGACCGTAAAGTGAAAATAATATTTTGAGTTTTATCAGCATTCATAACAAAACCATTTGAAATAAACCAATCTGAGGCCTCATTTAAAGTTGTTTCCACCATCTGTTTTAGCTTTTGGAGATCAGAATTGCAGTTAACAAAAGTTGTGTCATCTGCATAAAGCAGGCTGTTGGCTTTCACAGAAATAGGGAGATCATTGATGATGATTATGAAAAGTAAAGGTCCTAAAATTGAACCTTGAGGAACCCCCCAATTAACCTTTAATTCTTCAGACCACTGACCATCAATATAAACCTTTTGTTTTCGGTTATGCAGATAAGACTCAAAAAACTTGAGGGCAGAACCTCGAATACCATACTGAGATAACTTAGTTAGAAGAATGTTGTGGTCTACACAGTCAAACGCCTTGCTCAGGTCACACAAAGTGGCCTGAGCATAGGCTCTATTTTCAAAGGCTGACAGAACCAGCCTTACTAAATTATCCATTGCATTTACAGTTGAAAATCCCTTTCTAAAACCAAACTGAGACATGCTGAGTATATTATTATCCTCTAAAAACTGGCTAATTTGATCATATACTACAATCTCTATTATTTTTGACAGAGTGGGGACAACAGAAATTGGGCGGTAGCTTTCTGGGTTCGATTTGTGACCTTTTTTGTAAATGGGACAGACACGAGATATTTTTAGGGGATTTGGGAACAAGCCTTCCTCAAGACATTTGTTAATGCAAATGGTGAGGGGTTGAGCAATAATTGGTAAAAAAGCTTTTAAAAGACTGTTAGAAATGAAATAAATATCCCAGCTCTCAGAAGAATTCAATCTCTTTCCAGCTTTTATGATGTCATCAGATGAAACTGTTTTCCAGCAAAAATGTGTGCGATTTACAGGTGTGTTAAGTGAGAGTTCATTAGAAATGTGCATGGTGTGTCCCAAAGACTTTTTAATTTGATTTACTGAGTCAATGAAAAAATAATTGAAAGTACTAGGGGAGATGTTTGTGGTGTTAGTTTTAGTGTTTTGTAAATTGAAATTGTTGGATTTTATTATGTTCCAGGCAGTTTTACATTTATTATTACTTTTCTCAATTAAGTGAGCGTTATAAGACAGTTTGGTTTCTTTAATACTTTTTTTATAATGATTTCTAAGATCATTAAACTGTTCCTTCAATTTTTTATTATCTGAGGACTTAGAAATGCTGTATAAAAAATCTAGTCTATTTTTAATATTCAATAGCTTATGATTGTACCACTTGTTATTTTTCTGAGATTTTTGAGTTTTCTCTTTTTTTACAACCAAAAAATAATTTACATTATTTTCAATAAGACGGAATAAATGTTGAAAAGCCATCTCTGCACTAAAATATTGAATTGACTGACAGAATGAAACCCAATCATAAACCAACAAATTATTGAGCAAATCACCGATTTTGTTTTTTGGAAAACGAATTTTGCAATAGTTAATGAGGGCACCGGAGCAAATACTATCCAAAGGTGTTCTGTGGCTTTCACCAAAAACCCCAAGTATCAAACCATCATGGTCTGAGTAGTGAAATTGAACAACTTTACATTCATATAAATATTTATCACCATTATTGACAAAAACGTTGTCCAGGCAATTATTACCTCTTGTTGGCATTTTATTTTGACAGTAAAAATTGTGTTGCCTTAAGATATTAATGAATTTCTTTGCCGTTCTTTTTTCTGAGGTAATATCAAAATTGACATTTATATCTCCCCCTATTATAATTAAATAGTTAGACCACTGCGACAAGAAAACCAAAAGGGCTTCAAGTGTGTCAAGAAATAGCTGTGGATCACCAGCTGTGGAGTGATACACAGAAATAATAATATATTTTAATTCATCAATAAATACTGCAGATGCTTCAAAGTGAAACTCTTTAATAAAATCGCTAATGTCACATTCTCGTGTTATAATGTTATTTTGGACAAATATGAGAGTTCCCCCCCTGATATGTTCCTTTCTGCTAAAAACACATGCACACTTGTACCCTTCAGGGGAAGCTGCATAGGCTCCATCAGTTGTTAGCCAATGTTCGGAAATGCACAAAATCTGTACATCCGGCTTGTTAGCTAAGAAGGCTTCAAGGATGAGTGATTTGTCTTTGAGACCCTGAATGTTCAGAAACAAAATTTTAATGTCAGCCCTAGAACCATCTTTGTTTTTTAATATGTTAGTGTGCATTGATGGATCTTCATTACAATTAGTGGTAATAATATTTAAATTATTCAAGTTTGTTTTTTTACAACTTTTCTTTTTCTTAAAAAATAGCTATTTTTGTCTTTGACCTCACCATTATGAACACTTTCCTGATTCCTGTTGTCCTCTATAATGTTTATAACTTTGAGCTGGTTCTGGATATTCTTGAGGCATGGAGTTGAAAATCCTAAAACAGGTGAAGTTTGGAGGCTGAGCGGGTCTGACGGGATGTGGCTGAGTTGAGGCGTCTCATGCAGAGGTTGAGGTCCCAAATCAGATTGTTCATTATGCTGGGTGATAGGGCAAGCTGGGGAGTCTGGTGAGTCTCCAATGTTCATCTCATCAGGTGAAGTTGGGAGGCTGAGCGGGTCTGACGGGACATGGCTGAGTTGAGGCATCACTTGCAGAAGTCTCACATCACGTTGTTCGTTCTGCTGAGTAATCGGGCGAGCTAGGGAGTCGGGCAAGTCTCTCACATTTATCTCCTCATCAATACATTTCCGTAGTAAGGTTACGAAATCATGATATTCAAGACCATTCCTTACTCTATTTCTGGTCTTCTCATCTTTTACTATGATGTCTACAGGAACACCAGTAATACGGTGAAACTGTGCAATATTTTTGGAGAAAATGTAAGGAGATATTCCATCTCTTACACACCCCATAGGGGAGCAAATAAGCCTATGAAACCCCTTTGATTTAAAATCTTGTGTGAACTTGTGAAACACTTGATTGTAGTTTTCAACTTTCGGTTTACTATAATAGAAGTCCTTAGTGACAAGTCCATATATCGCAGCACCTTGCTTACTATGTTGGAGCGTAATATAACTATTTAAGAATTCCGAGCGTTGTGGTCGCCCAAATTCCCTCCTGAACACTCGAGCCACTCCTTTGCTCATATGCTTTGGGTTATCCAAATCCCCCGATATGCAGTGGGCGAAGGCTATGGATACATCATTTTTACAATTCTTGATAACACTTCGCATGTCTGTTTCCATAACTACAATGGGATTAGTTTTCCTGTCATTGGAGGAGTTTGCCGGAGCTGCGTTGTTTGGAATGGGTGAATTGTTGGTATTGGTTGCAGTAACTATTGGAGGTGGGTAAAAGTATGTGTTTGGGTTTACAGAGTTAGGTAAACTGTGGGTTGAAGTGTTGTGTAATATACATCTAATGATCTTGGTTATTTCCTTACCAACAAACTGTTTTCCTTTTTTATTAAGGTGGAGTCCATGTCTAGTGTGGTAGCGTCTTTCAAGAGTCCATAGGTCCAAGAGATGAGTGTGAGGGTGACTGTTAGTAAACTGTCTAATTACCAGGTTTGCCTCCTTGATAAGTTGATTTTCCAAACTACTTGCACTTAAATCATACCTGTAAGGCAGAGTAGACAGAATAAGATTAGTATGTTTGAAAGAAGTCAACATTCCTTCCAAACCCTCTTTAAGCAAACTTAGGGACTTTCCTGAGTTGGATAAGGAATTACTTGTGATATTGTTAGTTCCCCCCATTAGGACAACAAAATCATTGTTGGTTAGTTCTTTAAAATCTTTGGAGTTTCTAATAGCGTTGATTATACTTTCCAGAGGAGCGCCAGGCTGACAATGGTTAGTGAGGTTTAGATTGGAAATTTGTTCAACATAGTAGGTTAAATCTCTTCCATGGCTGTCACTTGAGATTACAACTCTATGCTTATTATGTTCTTGCTGTGTCACTGTTTGATTTACGAAGTTGATACGGCTGCCTTTATTTTTATTTAGCATAACCTTTGAGTTACTTTGATGAAAACATAAAGAAGTGTTTTGACTGTCTAAGGATACTTGTGGCTTTTCAGCAATATCATTGAGAATCTCAAATTTATTACTCGTAGAAAGTGGTGTCGGCCTACTTAACCTGAGTTTATTTTTTGAGCATTTGCTTTGCTTGTGAACTTTTTGCCACTTATCCTGTTTGCTATGAATTTTATGTTTATCGCCCAAAAGAGTGTTAGTTTTCTTATTGAAGATGAGAGGCTGTTTATTTAGAGTGACTTCAGACTGACAACTATTGCTTCTATCTGTTCCTCTGTACCAATCCGCAAAAGAAATATTTGATGTGTTTTTGATGCAGTAATGATAAGCAATATATTTGGCGTTAGCTAGTACATGTATGCCACACTCAAAGGATTGTTTCTGTTGCATACAAGGCATCTCGACAAAACTGCTACTCTCGATACCAAGTTTAGAGGCCACAATCTGAGCAGAAGAGTGATTCAATGGACTCAATGAATCAAAATGGTATGCCCTACTATTAGACCTTTCAACAAATATCAAACTCCAATGTGAGCCAGAGTCTTCTTTTTCACAATCCGTACTATCACTCAAACAGAGAAAGGCATACTTACATTTGTAATAATTTGCTGCTACAAGACTCTCTGCTACCACCTCTGGAGAACCAAATTTGATGACTGTGGTTGTAGTGGGGCCCAAAAATGAAATTTCCTCCGAGTTAGTAGTCATTCCCATAGCTGAGAAGTAGTCACTTAGAATAGTATCGTCGGTCCACTTGTTTTTACTTCCATTATTTTTATTCTTTATGCTCAATAATTCGTTTGATACAGAGTTCAGCTTGAACTCCAGCTTTGCGGACATTGTGTTTTGATTGTTTATTTTAATTTCTAATGAATCTTTCAGTGTTTCCAATGACGTCATGCTTTTTACTAAGTTTTGGTTTTCTTCTAGCATTGAGTTATACTTTTCAGTATAATATCTGAGCTTATCTTCTAAATCTTTTAATTTCTTTGACAACACTTCTTTTTCGTCTCTTTCTATTTCTTGGAATTGAAACGAACGATTTAAGTCTAATTCCCTTTGCTTTTTTTCCAAATCTAGTTTTGACTCCAAAATTGCAGTCTCCCTAAGACTTGAGTCAAGTTTGTTTTTGTTCTCTTCGCTGTCTAGAAGAAGACTGTCAATATGTTTGATAAATAATTTGATTTTACAAACAAGATTGTCCATATTTAAATCTGAGTGATTAGACTTCAATGTGTTTAATTCCAAACATATGCCGGCTACATAATCCACTATTAGATTTTGGTGGTCACTGGATTCGAATACCATTTCTTCAAGATTTTCCATTTTACTAATACTTATCCGGTCAACTATTATAAAGTAAAGTGCCTTCAAGGTTGAAGTAAGCAATTGCAATACAGAACAGTGTGTAGATTGCGTTCGCTGGGTTGAAGGCGCTGCGAAAACACGACACGGAACGCGGCGCCGGCGGGACGATTCGACCGACGAAACACGGCGACGTGGCGGCGGCGACGGCGGCGGCGCGGCGTTGCGTCAAGGGCACTTTGACTGGGAAATGTTCCCTACGGTCGGCCGACTTGTTTGGCTCGTGCGCGTGGCGTGTGCGCGGCGGTCAAAACACGTTGCCGAAAGGCTTATCAGTGACTTTGCAAAAGTTAATATATTGTTCTAGAACCATACACAATAACTAGAACAAATTCTGAATGCACCAAAATGTGCATAGTCCAATAAAGTGCTAATATGAAATAAATTATTCTACTGTCACGAGTTTTTTACCACTTTAAAACTAACTTTTAAATTCACAAAAATTACTACGTCAACTCACTACAGGCCAGGCCTGCCAACCAGGGGCGAACCCAGGGGGGGGATAAAGGGGATATATCCCCCCCCGAAATGTTGGAGAATCAAAAAAAAAAAAATATGTTCAAAAATAAAAATAATCTATGACAAATGGGTAAAATATAATTTTCATATGCCAGACTTTTATAAACAGATATAAAGGCAAACTTATATAAAAAATAATAGGGATTTTAATTGGATAATGCAAAAAGATAAAACAGTAATATTACATCCAAAACAGGTAATTTTAGTCTTGGAAATGAAATAAATTATTTATTGCGTGTTGGCATTACTGACGGGTTCATACAAAGCGTCACGTCGGCACTGTCTAGTTCTTGGCACTTAAGCGAGCTCTAATTCTCTTGTAGTGCTGCCACCCTTAACTTATTAGTTATTTTGTGGTTTTGCCGTTTAGTTAGTCTAAATGTGTGTGTATCTTAGAGATAAAGATAACTCATATATTGTACGATTTTTAAGTAATGTATTTATTTTGGTATTTCCATTTCCTATAGACTGTAGACTATCATTTACTGTATTTCATTTGAATTTTGACAACTTGATCCTATTTTTTAAGAAGACACGTTATATTTTGCCTTGATATATGCACTGTTTAAATAATATAATACTTTTAAGTTACTATTGTACAATTTGTATTAGTTATTGTTATTAGTTATTCCCTATATTATCTTTATAATATAAATAACTCTGATGCTGCATTCTGTGTCTTATAAAGGGTGTCTTGGAACTCTCTACCGACCTTTTCAGATATTATTACTAGACCAAAGACAAGCCAAAATATCATATTTAAAATTTCCAAAACTCCATAGTTACCCGTACAGCCGCCATTTTGTATTTTTTAAAGAATAATTTTTAATTTAAGAACGGCTTGATGTAATAGCTTGAAATTCGGTATACAGCTTTTTTAAGTAAAGACCCAAGTGGAAAAAAATAATCAACTTTTTATCCTTCATATTTTCAAAATGGTGGCTGTTTAAAGTTTTTAACCTTAAATTGCATAAAACTACGTAAGGTAATTTATGTTAATATGTGTTTTTTGGAAAATTTAATTTAAAAATCCAACGGGGTAACAATTAATTGTGAAAATTGGTTCATAAATAACGAGAGAGAGCGATTTTACTGATTCTAGTCACGTTCGTACTGCTTCACTGGGATAGGTTTTGGTAGGAAATCCATTATTGACCTGGCGCCGCGACCGCGCTTTTCGAGCGGCAAATCGCTCAAGTGCGTAATTATTTTAATTAAAATCGCTCTATCTCGCTTATTTATGAACCGATTTTCACAATTTTTACATCGTTGGATTTTAAATTAAATTTCCCAAAAAACACATAGGAACATAAATTTTTCTACCTTACGTAGTTTTTATGCAATTTAAGTTCAAAGATTTTTAACAGTCGCCATTTTGAAAATATGAAGGATAAAAACTTGATTATTTTTTTCCACCTATTTCTTTACTTAAAAAAGCTGTGTACCGAATTTTAAATTATTACGTCAAGCCGTTCTTAAACTAAAAATTGTTTGTTAAAAAATACAAAATGGTGGCTGTACGGGTAACTATGTAGTTTTGGAAATTTTAAATATGATATTTTAGCTTGTGTTTGGTCCAGGAATAATACTTGAAAAGGTCGGTAGAGAGTTCAGAGACACCCTGTATATAAATCGTGTACTGTATTTCCTTCTTGATGAGTAATGTATTTGGTGTTTTTAATAAACTATAGACTATAACTTCTTACTGTACTTCGTCTGAATGTTATTTATTTTCCATCGTCAATACATTTTTTTTCAATTTTAAATAATAGTCTGATAACTTTATTTAATATTCGAAACCCATTAGTTTCACTCCCGGAGTAGAAGTCTGCATAGGCCTAAAGTTAAATTTTAACTTCTGAAATTCACTAAAACTAACCATTTAGCTTAAAAAATTCCAACATTTTCCGGGGACGGCCCCCGGACCCGCCGTACCCTTCGGCAAAAAATATCCCCCCCCGAAATTGAATCCTGGGTTCGCCCCTGCTGCCAACCCTAGTATCACCCCCTAGTATCACCTAATAATTGTAATTAAAAGTTTTTAATAATTTGTTAGACTTACATTTTCATTTTAGCTTTTTGAATGGCTTTCACTTTTAGTGTGTAAAGCCTACATAGTAGAATTTTTGCAAAAGCTTCATTTTGGGTCTACAATATTATATCTGAATCAAGTACTACAATTCGCAGATTTAAAAAAGCAGATTGGTGCTTTGTGTTGTTTTTATCAGTTTGAACACTAAGGTCTTACATTACCTATATGTCGGTAACACTTGATTATTCAGATCTAATCATTTCACCACATCCTGTTAGATAAGAAATAATAAAATGACAACTTAGTATTGACCAAAAACAATAATGCTTTATTTATTAGTCAATGATTTCACCCTAACAGCTTAAAAATTTATTTTAAAAATGGGGTTTTCTGAGTTTTTCATACTTAACTGTAGCTCTGGTGATTTTAAACTTTTCAGTGTTTTAAAAACTACCTAACTATATTTTCAGAGCTTTTGACGGAGACTGTTATGGGATCAATGAACGCTACAGAGATTCAAATGCAAGAAAAGTACACCTACATTCAACTGTCATCAGTTGCTGATAAGTGTCCTAGTTAGATAAGAATTTGTTAACAACTATATTTAGTAGATTTCAACAGTTTGTACAAAATTGTGCCTGTCTCTAGTATCACCTAAATGAGGAAATACTACTGATATAACTAATGAGACTGCTTAAAACTTTCATTGCTGTAAGCTTTTACTGCTGTAACTTTTGGTGCAGTAAGGAAAATAGGTGCCTTAATTTTGGATCAATAAATTTATGAGCTTTTTTATCTAATATGTTATGTTAATGTATTTAAGTGTAATTAACTGAACAAATTTTACCCTGTATTATACCCTGTATACCCTGTCCTTATGATGTAATACGTCAAGTGTTTTTTGTGAGTACAACGCCTAGTTTATTCTTAACCAATTTTAACAAAGACGAAATTTGCCTTAGCTCTAGTTGTTCAATAAGGTTTTAGATTTGGAATATTCTTATTCTTTAGATACTTTAGATACTTTTCTGATGTTCACGGGCAGCCCTTAAAGTTAGTTTTTGTCCAAAACATTAT
>CM061532.1:85044590-85074655 GCA_030545055.2 Neoaliturus tenellus
AAGTTATTTAAAGCGTATGTCACTCTTACATGCAGAAAATAAAACATTTTTCAAAGCATAGAAATTATTCACACCTCTAATCGCCAGCATTTAAAGAAAATTTTGACTTTCCACAGTTACTTTATAAACTGATGAACTACACTATGCCTGGAGAAGCAATTGGAGTACTCACGCCAATCCCTGAGTTTCCTCTCTTTACGAAGGCTCTAACTGAGTTTGGCATCGAAAAGGTAAGTAAGGAAACTAATATTCCCTTCAAAATAAGAAATTACAGAGAAATTAAGAAACTATTAATTTTTTTTAATAAAAATAATGACATATTCTTCAATCAATTATCTTCTTATTAAAATATAAAACTGCTTAATATTTTATATATGTAAATGATTCCAATCTTTAATAGGTAACATTTCTCATCAGCTTACTTACTTACTTATCAATCATCCTACGTCGTCCCGATTGATCACCTTAACAGCGACATGAGTCCATTCTTCTAGATTATCTTTGTCTATCCTGGTGGATGGTTTGTTCTCTTGTTGGGGATTTTAACCCTCCCTTATTCATCGATTTTTCGGCCCAGCTTTTTGGCCTCCGAGCGTTTGAGTCGATTTTTCGACGGTTCAAAAACGTGACGTAACTTTATAGTGAATGACAGAAATGGACCCGTGAACGCTACCTCCATGTCAAATCAACCTGAAAAACAGAATTTTCAACCTGACCCTCCCACATTTTAATGAAATTTGGTATGCTGTTAGTCCTAGTAATTATAAGCATAAAACATTTTTTTTGTAATTTTTTATCTCTTGTAGTTTTTTATTTATCGATTTTTCAAAATGGCCGAAAACGGCATTTTTTGACTTGCGGACAAACTTTCAAACTGCCATAACTTGAGTTCTATTGCACATAGAGAAGTCAGAGTGGGCTTATTTTGTAGCTAATCAAAAGGGCTTTTGATATGCATGATGACCATATTTTAAAAACATAAAATTTCCAAAAAGTTTTTCAAAAAATTTAAATGGCGGATTTGAAAAAAAAATTTATTTCCCTATCTATGAGCATGTGATTTTATTTGGTTTACAGTTTCATGTGGTAAAAATTAATATTACTAATTTGGAAATTCGCTGAGTACGCAGGTCTGCTGCGACGGGGGTATTATTACATACACATTCTATAATCATATGATAGAAGCTTACCTACATATGATTTTGCAGAAAGGAAGAATTATAACTGTTTTTTTGATAAACCCATAATACGTGTATACCGGTTAGTCATAAAAAGTCTTAAACATGATTTGTAATAATTTTTCATTGCTCAGCCTGGTGCACCCTTACTGGGGTACAGTGGGTCAAAGTGTAATGGTTTGGAAAAATATTTTTTCCCATAAAAATATTAATCCCAGAGGTGAGAAAAAATTTTAATAGTACTACAAAATGTCAAGCCAAACATATAGCTACAGTACACTCTCGTTCATCGGAACTAATGTGGCGGACGGCCAGTTCGGATGTCGAAAAATTCCGATGAAGCGGAGTCCGTTGTGAGTCATCATTTCCGCCCGTACGGTGAACTATCGTGATTGTATTCACTCTTGTTTTTAAGATAACACAAGAGGTTTTATGAAAATAAGGCACTCAAACTTTGAACATGGTAACAATGAACAGATAGGAATAAAAACAACGCAGGAAATAAATATCCAAAATCTTTATTCTCATATTCCATATTTATATTCTACTCATCAACTCAGCAGTCAACTGACGTCCACGTAACACAGGTGCAGTCACTGCAGTCGCGACGCGAGACAGACTGAGTGACAGTTTGGGAAGCGGTCGAACCGGATGTTCACTTCCTACCCCTTCCTCTTTCTATTTTTGTGCGAATACTCCACGGCCTCGTAAATCACATCGATGGGTACAGATTATGGAAACGCCTGATGACGTTTGATGCAAAATGTGATACTTCACTGTTGTGCGGATAGAACGAATGAAAATTGAAGGCGTTAAAACGGAAAAATTATTTATTTCATAAGAAAAAAAATTAATAATTTCCAGATTTTCAGTTCCGATGAAGCGGAGTTCCGATGTCGCCGAGTCCGATGAACGAGAGTGTACTGTATTTGGTAAAAATGTTAATGAATAACTTCTAAGATTAAAAAAATATTAACCAAAAAATTACCCACTGTACCCCGGTCTCCTTGGTGCATAGGTGCATAAGTATCACTCAGTCTACCTGCTGTCTATGTGTTATTTATAACGATAGTTATTGTTTAGGTACTGATAGGAATAAAAAAAAAAAAAAATATATCAGTAGTGTATTAAATACACATTAATCAATAATCATATATAATGGTAGCTTACCTACATATGATTGGCAAGAAAGAAAGAAGTACTGTATAACTGTTTTTTTATAAAATACATAATACGTCATAATAATAAGTCATAAAAACTGTAAACATAATTTATAAATCATGTAATCCTAGCCCTATTAATAATTGTATTTGATTAAATTTTTGAGAAAAACATTTATAGAGAAACCTTCCAAAATTTACTTACTGCTTTTATGATAGCTCAGTGGCGCATTATAAAAATAGAAAAACTATCAATTTATGCCATCATGGAGAGGACTTTGGGGCTAGTGCAGAATGCCATTTTTCTGCCACTTCCCATTTAGCCTAAAAGGACCCAGAGATAATAATAATAATCTTCATTGTATAAATAATCTTTATCCATTTACAATGATGTAAATGGTACGGTGAAGAGATTGACATCATATACAAAGAATATCTGACCAAATTCTTAATTTGCCAGAATTTTATAATTTTGTAAAGGATAACATCCATGAAGTACAATTTGAATACGGTACCTCACTACATATGATCACATCAAACAAGAAATAAAATTTAAAAAAACAGATTTGACAATAGCTGCAACATTGATGGAACACAGAAATTGCATGGTTTCATACCACTGACCAAAAAAAGAAAATTAAGACTTCTCGTACTCTACCTCAAATGATAGTCAGGTTTTATTTATTTTTTTTTTATGAGAAAAAAATATTTTTCCAAACCATTACACTTTGACCCACTGTACCCCAGTAAGGTTGCACCAGGCTGAGCAATGAAAAATAATTATAAATAATGTTTAAGACTTTTTATGACTTACCGGTATAGGCCTACACGTATTATGTGTTTTTATCCAAAAACAGTTATACTTCTCCCTTTCTGCAAATCATATGTAGGTAAGCTACTATCATATGATTATAGAATGTGTATGTAATAAAAACATGTAAAATTAGTTGAAAACACTACTGATGTTTTTATTTTTTTAAATTTCTATCAGTACCTTTTAACAACCCATAGACTGAGAGATTCCTATTCAACTGCAGTATAGAGCTAAATCACGCCTCGCTTACATATTTGATAAATTAATTAAAATATGATCCCATTGCCATCCCATGATCAAACTTGCACCATGTGTAGATAAAAGTCTGATGATAAATATATATTTTTTCCAGATTTTTAAAAGTACAGTTTTTTCAAATCCGCCATTTTGAATTTTTGAAAAACTTTTTGGAAATTTTATGTTTTTAAAATATGGTCATCATGCATATCAAATTAAAGCCCTTTTGATTAGCTACAAAATAAGCCCACTCTGACTTCTCTATGTGCATAGAACTCAAGTTATGGCAGTTTGAAAGTTTGTCCGCAAGTCAAAAAATGCCGTTTTCGGCCATTTTGAAAAATTGACAAATAAAAAACTACAAGAGATATAAAATTACAAAAAATTGTTTTATGCTCACAATTGCTAGGTCTAACAGATCACCAAATTTCATCAAAATCCCAGAGGGTTGGGTTGTGAGCCTTGTTGATTTGACATGGAATGGCCCTACCGCTGTTACCGGGAGGTTCTAAGCTATCCAAAAACACCCATTTCAAATGGCGGATCGTGATTGGTCGTTTGTAATATGCAATGAAACATCTGGGGGAAAACTGCTAACATTGCAAACATTGAAATACGTATTTTACCAATGTTTTAAGGTTATAAATGATTAAAAGTGTAACTAATACTGTTAATTTACATTATTGGAATAAATTAATATGTTTTATCGAGTTTATTTATAAACATAAATATGAGTAGGAATTAGTATAATAGTCCTAGCTTGATTTTACATGTGTTCTTATGGGATTAGGGTAAGTACCATAGGACATATTTGGTTTTATTCAACATACATTTTTTTCAAATGCTTCTAGCCTATATTAATTTTTAAACTGCATGAAATTCTAAACAAAATGTAGATCTTGGAATTTTGATTGTGTTTCTAAAATTATTTTTGGGGAGAGCAAAGTTACATAATTTTTTTTTTTTTTTAATTTTCCTGTATTTATAACCTATAGCCAAATTTTGGTAACAATTAGTAAGGGTAATAATGTTTGTATTTTTAGATAGTCCATTTTATCTACTTTCATATAATATATACATTTATAGTACTAGGTCATAAAATATATTTTTTACTAAATTTTATTTGAAAGTATGCAAACCCTTAAAAAAATGCGTAACGCACCAGGGGTGCTATATTGAGGGTTAAATTGTGAGGTGGTTAGGTCAGGTATCTGGTAAAAGTACTAATTTAAAATTTGTAAGTTTGCATATATAGTAATGATAGAAAGAACAGAATTTTGTAATTTAACCTAAATCTTTAAATATAGGAAAATCTTCTGACCAAGGCATTAAATTATCTCTCTGAAAACTTAAAAGAAACTGATTTGTTTCTATGGAAACTAATAATCCAATAATCTTAATGTGTATTGAAAGCCGAAAATTAGTTAATTTAACTCATTTTGTATCTGCAAATGAAAAACTAAAAAAAGAAAAGAGAAGTCAAGGATAAACATGAACTAGAAGTTCGTCCAAGGTTTTGTCAATTAAATGTTAAAGTAATTAATTAAATGAAGAGATGACCTAATAGAAACACAAGTTATAGTGTGGCTTCAGTGATCCAGCTAGGAGAAACATGTGAGTGGCATATTAAGGAATGCTTTTGCTAGTTACTGTGGTAAGTGTCCTATTCCAGATTATTGCAGACATTTGTCATCACTGTTGTGCATAATATGTTACAAAACGTTATGTTACAATTACTCTATTTGTTTTTCATTAGACAGTGTTTTTAAAATTATAATTTAAACAGGGCCGCCACCAGGGGGGCAAAGGGGGCATTTTGCCCCAGGTCCCCAATGACAGGGGGCTTCGGAGGAGCCCCAACCTCAACAAAATAAGGAGACATGCATAAATATAACTGAATTTTACTACACCCGGCAATAAAAATGACAATAAAACATCCTACTCAAATTAAACTTGTGACAATCGTTATGTAAAAAAAATTTAATAATGTTATGGAAACTTATACTAATTACACGAAGAATTAAATTAGTTGACTTATATGGGGATTATCATAAATAATATTTTCTAACGTTTAAGAGTTTAAATGTTTGGTCAGTAACTAAAAATCCAATGAGTAGACCTCTTTCAAAACCAGTGTAGATATATTACTAGAAAAATAATGTTGTCCTCGGTTTTGTTATGTTTGGTAACAGTGACTGTATTCCCACGGGCCGGGGGCCCCCATCGTTGTCAGGAAGTCGTTGTCTAATGCTTGCATTAGTAATCGCTTGCGCTTGTGTTCATCGGTATTATAAGATACATTCCAGACCCCCTTAGAAGCTCCAAAAAATTATAAAAATCACATGACCACCGTATGATAAAACAATCAAAGTATCGGTTAGTAAATAGTGAATAAAGATATTATTTTCATGATGAATGTATAATGGAGGCATATTTTGAGGTTAAAGTGATAAAGATGAATCCGCGAGGATGTTGTTCCTTAGAAGCATATATTGTGGATTGAAAAAACCCCTTTAGGTTATAGACAGAATAAATGGTAAAAAATTACCAAATTAAACAATTTCTTAATAAAATTACTAATTTTGCCAAATTTTGGCAACAGTAAAACCTATTTTTTAAGGTTTAGTCTAATTATCTGGAGAAAATACGCATATATTGTCATAGGGACAATCTTTTAATCCGTTTCAAAGATTTTTTATCAGATTAACTTAGACATTTTTATAAGATAAAAACCAGTACGTTGCTATATAAAGCTCAAAATAAAAAAATAGTTTTCAAAACAACACAGTTGTACATTTTTGTTATTGGGGATTCGAATTTAATTTTCTCTATATTTTGTGATTGTTCCTCTATATTGATCATTGATATAAATGATTTTGTATTTATTGCTATGTGGGTGCAGAATTGGAAGCTTCTAGGCCCTAGGGTGTAATATGTCAGGGCAGCTTAAAAATACTTTGCTTGAAAACATAAATAGTGGATGGCCCAAAACTATTGGCCTGGGGAGTTGTCGGCCTTTTTGGGGTGGAACAAAATATGACAAGAGTAAAATTGTTGGTTATTTGCAGATACATTAATCTCATAATAATATCTCTTCTTTTTTATATCAGAGCTCAAAACCAGTAAATACAATTCAACCTAACATTATTTTGAACAGACTTAAATTTCAGTTTTGTTAATAAAAATTCCACCTTGAGGAAGTTAAAAATCCAATTTTTAATTTTGGATGTTTGCCTTTAAACTAAACCGACCGAAAATGCCATGCATATGTAGAATTTGAAGCTTCTAAGTGTACCAAACTCTATTTGTTGGCCTTCAAATTATTTTTATCATAAAATACAATTATTTTGCAGGGCTGCAAATTTCAAAACAAATGTATTTTTGTAACACTAAAACGTGAACATGTGACAGGGGCCCCCATCACACATTTTGCACCAGGCCCCCAACTCACTAGTGGCGGCCCTGAATTCAAATTTCCTACTACCTTAAAAATATTTTTCTTATAGAAGAGTTTCAACAAAATAAATTTTAATAGTAAAGACTTCTTTTTTGAGAATTATTAATTAGCTTTGAACTAAAACTCTGCACTAATTTAAAGGTCCCTTACTACCTGGATGAAGATAGGTGGTGGTCGGTTGATATTGCTGATTTGGAACGCTCAGTATCAGAAAGAACATCCAACAGCTGCTTGAGAGCCGTACTTGTTATCAATCCTGGCAATCCCACTGGTTAGTGGTTTTCTTTTATTGTAAACAGGTTAGTAATTGGTTTACAGAAAGCACAGTAGGCTATCTGTTTTAATTATGTGTCGTGAAAAACTCCCAACTAGTTTTTCCCAAATAAAATCTATATAATTCTTGAAACTTTAAACATTCTTTTCAATTTTCCTGAAGAAGTTTATTGAAAGAAATCCCTTAAAATTAACCAATATTAGACTTAATTACGGACGTAAGAGTTGTCCTAATAATTATTTAATTCTGAATAGCTTACATTATCGAAGTCTTTTTCTCAGTGAGATTTTAATCATGAAATAATCATTGACCAACAAATACATGACCAGCAAAATGTACATACATGTATCATATGTACAAGGGAGTAATTATAAAAAATGAAATCAAAATAACTTATAAAAAATAATTGATTTTAGGTCTTGAGTCAAACAGAATTCAAATTCAGAGTTATAGATCAACCCTTTAATATTTTACCTTACCTCTTCTATTTTAGGTCAAGTCTTAACTAGACAAAATATGGAAGAAATAGTCAAATTTGCCAATAAGGAACATCTCTTAATAATTGCTTGTGAGGTAAGATATGCTCTCTATTTGAAACATGTATTTTTTTGAATAGATTGTACAATTTCATAAAATATCTAATTTAAAAAGTTCAAATTCTGTTGTTAACATTTCTAAATTAGTAGCAGTTAATAAACTGATTGTTGTTTTCAAGTACAGTACAGTAACCAAAGAAGAATATCATGAAAATAATTTCATGGGCGCTGGCGCCACAATAAAACAATTATTGGAGAGGCCCAAAGGAATGATTTGATAATTTTCTTAAAATTGATTAGTAACAGTAAATTTTTAAAGTTTATACTAACTTAGTTTTTATTTATTTAACAATAGTGTTTTATGTATTAAAAAGAACAAAACACACGTGCGCTAGTAAATAATTTTTTTAAACTGTCTGCCGAATGTCGTCTTGCCTTCTAGGTTAACCTCGACTTAACAATGATGTTTCGAGTTTTAAGTTCTAAGATTTGCCAGAAATCAAGTTATTAGAAGATAGAACACAGACTTGCATTTTCCTCCATTGGAACAATTTGATTTATATCAAACAAATTCACTCAATATTTTTTTCTTAACAGGAAGCCAGAAAGCCCTATCACCTGGACGAATAAAATCGTTAAACAGAAAAGTTTGTATAACATTAGAAAAGCAAAGTTACCTATAGATTTAATTTTCAAAACAAATCCTCAACATGACCAATAAATTACAAAATCCATCTCAATGCATTTAATTTAAGTATAAAATAGTAGTATAGCATAATTTATAAAGTATCAATTTTATAATGTTTTTACTTTTACACTAAGTCACAGCAGCAAAATTCCAATTAACATGTCTATTTGGTCTGGGGGGTTCTGAGCTCTCTCTGTGAAAATGTTGAAGAGGCTCGAGCCCCCCAGGCATCATGGAGTCGGCGCCCTCGCCTAAATCACATTTCATTAAAAAATATGATCGTTTGAATCATCATACTTACCAAAACAATTAGTCTATAAGAAAATACTATGAACCAAAAAATGGAGAAAATATGAAATTTTTATGATTTTTAAGTGCGTTCGTTATCAAGTGTTACAGTAAAGACATATTTTGGGTGCTAACAATTTCAGATGGGAGTTGTTATTACATGTTACACTTTACAGAATTTGCAGCTTCTTTCATTGCTTATGACAATGAATGTTGAATATGAATGTAAATATTTTTTTTATATATCTTTGGTTATTTTGAGGTTATAAAATGTATATGTCCAATGTCTACAGTAGACTCCCTTTTAACCGGCCACCTTTTAACCGGTCTCCGCTTAAACTGGCCTACTCTGATACAAAAATAACATCTTTTAACCGGCCATATTTTATCTCAACATCACTTTAACCAACTGTGTTTCGCCGGAAACGTAATTATTTTATCTACTGTATCATTCTAATCAACGTTATTTCATATTGACGTTCTCAATCCAATTCAAATGTAACGTCCTGAACGGAAGTGAATGCCACCAGAAGCCAATGTGTTTGGACTTACCATCCAGTTGATCAAAATAAAGAAACGATTTATTATTAGTTTAGGTTTGTTGTAGATTTCATGGGTGTCGGATGTTAGCTATAAATCATGTACAGAAGGCCTAATGTATTTAAAGTTGTTTTTAAAGTGATAATTATATTTAGGCCATATAAAATTGTAGGTTGGCGTTCTTAAATGAACATCGGTTTAACCGGTCAATTCATTATCCGGCCGCGGCTTGGTCCCGAGGTATCCGGTTAAGAGGGAGTCTACTGTATGTCTGCTTTAGATAAGATTGTCTTCATCTCTTTGCCTATCAAATGATTTATAAAAAATTTACAAAATATATCCAGTAATTTATATTATACTGAGGCAGTGAATTTTTATATCAGATCAGACAAAAGGTTATTTTTTTAACACTGTCAGTGCAACCACTATAAGAAGCTTTTAAGAACCTTACCACTGTAAGCAGTCCCTGAAGCCTGGTACCGAATTGGACGTGTGTAAAGACTCAAGGATGCAACCCAACAGCATACTCTTTCAAAAGGTTATGGATGTAGGTCCACTGGTCATCAGCAGGGGGCAGCACAACACAGACAGTGGCCTAGAGTGTAGTGGGTAGAGAGCTCCATTACACGCCCAATGTTTGCCACAATAATTTTCCAGGGCTTAGATTTGTACTTACAGTGTTAAGGTCTACTTTATTACAGCATATTTATCCAACTTATTTAATTTTTCAGGTTTACCAAGACAATGTTTATAGAGGAGTGTTTCATTCATTTAAAAAAGTTGTGTTTGAAATGGGATCTCCCTACAACCATACAGAGCTGGTTTCTCTGATGTCAAGTCCCAAAGGTAAAAGTTTTAGTAAATAAAAAAATAAAAAAGTAATGTATTTATTGAAAATTTCTTTTTTCTGCTTTATTGTTTTCATTATTGCATCATAGCATGATTTGGACTGCACAAGTAAGATAAATTGTGAAATTAATTTATCATGGACACACTCTACCACCCTGCTAATTCGGACTTAAGGGGCCGGCTTTAATTTAGATTACCAAATGTTCGAATTAAACAAACGATTGTTTATAAAGAGAAAGGGAATTTCTGTTTGACAGTTTGGATAATCCAGAAAATCGGATTAGTAGGGTTCCAGGGTATTTAAATTTTCTGTTAAAAATACTTTAAGCGAATTTCCTATAAGGAGTAAACTATTACCGTAGGTCTCATGGTAAGACCTAAGCCCGGGACCACGTTACTTTTTCGTTTTGAGTTGCCCAGAGACCAAAAATAATAGTCATTACAATTTTGATATGTATGTATGTGTCCCTAGACACGATAACTCTCGTAAAAGTGGTCCGATCGACACCAAATTTTGTAGAGATGTGTAATCCTACTTTTATTCAGATGAATTTGTAAACCAGACATATTGACCTACTGGAAGGGGTAGTTTTGGGGGGTTTTGTACCCCAAAAATGGGTTTTTTGCATTTTTTATATATAATTTTTTTTAAATATTTAATTTTTATTTTCACTATTGGATTTAGCTAAAAAAACACATAATTTAATATTTTGAAACTTTGCCCTATCTCCATTAGTTACCAAGATATTAAAAAGTCTAAAGACAGTAAATGGTATTTTTGGGGCTCCAATGTTAATCTTATGGAGGAAAAGGATTTGTTAATATTTCACTTATTAAACAATATTTTTGGGTGAAACTTGGTATTTAGCTTCATTTGGTTGAGCTTAATATATTTATGGTAAAAAATCTTGGTTTTTGTGTTTATCATGGCAGCAAACCTGCATACTCTTTTCCCATGTTAATCATATGGAAATAGGCAAACTTGTTTATTTATGGACAGATATAGATGAAACTAAGTTTATGGCTTCATATGGTCGAGATAAATTTTTTTATGCTAAAAACGTACTTTTAGTGTTCCCCATGGTAGTGACCATACCTGCATACTCTTTCCTTATATTTATCAGGAGAATAGACATTTATTTCCCTTTATGAGCACATGACTAAATTTTGTTTACAGATTTATCTGGTTAAAATTAATATTACTAATTTGGAAATTCACTGAATACGCAGGTCTGCTGCGACAGGGTGTATTTTATTTTAAAAATCCTAGCATTTAGTAGCATTTTATAAAATCATTTACACAAAACTTACCTTGTGATAACAGGATATGCTGGGGAGTCAGGCATGAGGGCAGGCTACATGGAGCTTTATAATGTGAACCCCTCACTGAAAGAGTTGCTCAGGAGTAGCATCCAAATTGCTGACTCACCTCCCATCTGTGCACAGGTAATTTTTGTTTGTTGGGATTATGAATAAAAGTAAAGGAAGCTTAGTAGGAGTTGGACTCTGCTATAGCCTTGTTGTTGGGCCCAGCAACTCACAAAATCAAAATATCATCAAAAAACTTGAACATGCTCCAGGCAAACCATAAATTGACACAGTCATGAAGTCATGAAGTTATGTTTGGGAACTTGAAGTTCTTGTCACACATTACAGTTACATAACATAATCACGAAAATTACATACAAAGATCTTTATTCACAAACCCATTTACAATTGTTACTTTCGGAGTTCTTGCAACGTCACTTAACCTCACTTATCAAGTTAAGTAAATTTTAGAAATGTGATGGAGTAAAGTAATCCTAATCTGGTTTCGATTTGCTTGTTCATTGTGATAATTGTAATGTTTGACAAAACTTCAAGTTCATGATTTTTTTTACTTTATGATTGTACATGCTGATGATTCCCCTGAGACATAAGAAACAATGGTCTAGGTTTTTCGAACATTTTTGTATTCCTTCAGACAGTGAGTTTTTCACTTTCGTCTATATCAGCAATTTCTTTTTGCCATCATCACAATATGAATTAAATTCACAGAATGTCTTTTTACGAATTTAATTTTAATTGTAAATAGTTATTATAGTTATTTTTTAAACAGTCATATTACTGAGTTAAAATATGAATTACAGATCAGAGTGTGGATTGAATAGTTAAATGTGTGTCCTGTATTTGAATTTAATTGATCACACCCAATTTTAGGGTTGTTTCAGTCTGTCTGGTTTGATCACAGATAGCGTTGGACTGCATGGCTAACCCTCCATCACCGGGGCCAGCCGTCCTACCCTCTTTTCCAGAGGGAGAGAATATCTTCTCTGAGATCCACAGAAGAGCGGGCAAGACTAGTTTATGAAGTAATCAACAGCACTCCTGGACTCTCCTGTCACTTTGTACAGGCTGGGTTTTTTGTTTTTGTCAAGGTAATGAAAAAGATTGTGTGTTGCTTTCTTTTATTGATACATTAACACTCATTGGTGAATATTATTATTCAATTGTGTAAAAGTGGCTGGTGTTTTGTTAATGAGTTAATGGTAAATTTTTTACTAAACAAAACTAAAAGTCAACACAAAAAATTGAAAGTCCCAAAATGTGGATTATAATAATGTCCACATTTTTTATATAGTTGCAACTTGGTTCTTAATAAGCCTGTAATATGTATGGGGGTTATCTAAAAACTAATCTACATTTTTCAATAAATAGTACTTGACAAACCTGTGATTTGGATATTTTAAATCGTTTGAGAGTCCATTTTAATTGTATAGTGTCTTGAACTTCTCAGCAATTGTGGTGTTTGTATTTTCGCTTGTATCTCATAGGTTTTAAAAGTTTAACTTTTTTTATGGTCAGTTGGAATAGAGAATATCTTTTATAGTTAGTAGTAATTTATATTTCTTGTATTTCACAGGAATAGTACTTTGTAAACTCATGCATGTCCCAATAATAAAATTTCATAGAGAGTAGTTTATCCACAACATTTTTTCACAAGAGATTTTCGAAATTCATTCATTTTCGTTTTCATGGAAACCAAAATTTGACTGATTGTCTACGAAGTTCTTTGTAGCATTTAGCCTAAATTTGACAGCTAATAGAGTACTAGTAGGCTACGCATGTTCTGTCACAGAGGGCTGGCTCTACCATATAGGCAAACTAGGCGATCACCTCGGGCGCCCAGGTCCATGGTGCGCCATCGCGGCAGAGACGTGCACCCCTGATCTGCTTTAAAGATTGTCACTGACCGGCGGTAAAGAGCGTCCTCAAACATTTGGCAGTAAAAAGTGCCCCCAATAGGCATAATAGCACCCCAGATCAGCCTTAAATATCAACCTTAACTGTGGTTAAACAGCGCCCCTGATAGGCCGAATACACCTGATCATAATTGAATTTCGCCCCCAACTGGCGGTAAAAATGCACCCTGGTCAATGGTAAAGAGGACCCCTGACTCGCATAAACATCGTCTCCAACTGGCGGCAAACAGCGCTCACGATTGATGTTAAAGAGGGCCCCGAATAAATATTACCAATGATTAGCGGTTAATAGCGCTTCCGATCGGCAGTAAAGAGACTCAACGATCAGAGGTGAAGCCCCCACTGGACACTGATTTTTGTCTTGGTGTCTGAAATAACTCTTCCCAATGTATTAATGATTGTTGTGCAAATTTGGTTTACAATAATGACTTTTTTATATTTCAAGTGCTTTATGTGATAATAAATTGATAATTAAAATATATTTACATTTTAATGTTGTTTTCTTAGTAGTATGTAATAACGGTTTAAAGAAACGGCTCGAGTGGTTCCGAGGATCTTATTTTGTTACAATCTTGATTGAAATTCAAAAGTTTTTTACATTGGTCTTATGGAGTTTAAAATCAAAAGGACTGAACTATAACACGTGGTTTCATTCATTGTAGCGAGTAACTAAATTATTGAATAATATTACAAAAATAAAAAATGTTAATTATCAAAATTATTTTTTAAATATGACTTTGTACTGGTAATTATTTTGTTCTGGTAAATGTGTAGAATTGCAAATAAATTTAAAACAAAAGAATTAGCAACAATGATGAAATCAGCTTTAAACCATGTAGAGGTCAAATCCACGTGTTACAGTTTCAACAAACTTATACTAGAGTGTAGCACCGTTCGGTCTACATTAAAACACCCTGAAAGGAGAGTGAGAAAAGTGAATGTGCTCGTGGTGGAGACAAGTGAGCAGAGCGAACAAGCTCGTCTTGAAATAAAAAAAATTTGGGATTGACATTTTAGCGTGACTGATATTATTATGACTACAAAGAATTATTTAAGTTTACCGAGCAAATGCTCGGCCCCCAGGTACAGTCTGTCCTAATTGAGTTAACTGCGGGAATAATATTGATATTTATAAATTCTGCCTATTCCGTATATCTTGCTAAACTGACAAGCTCGCGTCCCAGTTGATTCAGATTAGCAAGACTACAGATTATTGCAATGAATATCTCCACAAGTTTACAATATTGTTTCTTCAGGTTGATATTCCCAACTCCGCATTAGAGAAGGCCCATCAGTTACGACAGTGTCCTTCGACCTTCTACTCACTAGAGCTGATGGAACACACAGGAGTTGTGACGGTCCCAGGCAAAGGTTTTGGCCAACCACCGGGCTCTCACCACTTCAGGTGAGAGTCTGACTAAAGTATGAGGTGATTGGAAAAGGTTCAAAGACTCTGCTTGGCAGTTAATTAAGTAAATTAACGTTAACAGTACTCTAAGAGGCATTATTCCAAATTGTCATTTTGTGAATATTAGATGTACTTTAGGGGCCGTCCATAAATTACGTCATCTGAAAATAGGGGGGAAGGGTCCAGGTTGAAAATGACGGTAGGGTGATGTGCAAGGGGGGGGGGGGGGGTTTGGCTTTGATATGACGTCATTGTAAAAATGATGTTTCATATCAAATTTTTACAGTAAAACAATGATATTGTACACAATTCAACTATTATAAAATATTTTAATTGTATTACTTACGTCAATCAATCCTGTTAAAACTTCCGTCGGACGCGTTTCGGCCTAGGCCATCATCAGCTGGACGGAGTACATTGCACTAAATTACCATAGTTTCTTCGCTGGTAGGCTTTTCTACCGTTGTCACAAGTTTACAAGTCACATTACACATATTCACACGACACTTACTAACAAATACACGAAAGACCATTGAAATTTACGAGTAGGCCTACACGTTTCGAGAGCGAGCGGTCGAGCGGAACTGGAGTGGCGCTATCACGGTGGGCTTGCACTTTGATCCGTGACGTTGTCGTGTGCCTCCTTAAACTTTATCCTCCTCAACTTGATTATATTTTCATATATTGGGTTGGCATCAGAATGGATATTTTCGTTTAAAATCTTGTCTCCGTCACTTTTGAATCCCTCGTAAATAAGTAACTCCTCCACTCTGTTCATCCGTAAACCTTTTTTGTCCCTTTTTAATATATCTAAATTTTTGTCAATGTCTGTAAAATGATGATAATGTTCGACTAAATGTTCAGCATATTTAGATTTTATTTTTACCCTTGCTCCCTGTTTTTTTATAGTTTCCACCTCGCTTATATGTTCTTTGAAACGGACATTAAAAATTCTGCCAGTTTGCCCTATGTAGTATCCATCACAATTATCACATGTTAGTTTGTATACCCTTGAAGTGTTATATTCTACTGATTTGTTGTTTCCCACTGTCAATATTCTCTGAAGATTATTTTCAGACTTAAAAGATACCGTGACATTGTTTCTCTTAAAGGTTTTCTTTATGGTATTTTCTGTATTTTTTGAATATTGTACTGAAACATATCTTTTATTATTTTTATTATTATTATGTTGCAACCGGCACGCGTCGAGTGCCATTCCGCGCTACCTAGGAGTGAGGGGAGGAAACTGCCTTGCGCCTGCAATTGGCGATAGACCACCGCAAGTCATCACTGTACGGCAGCTACTCCTGCAGGCGTTCATTATTTCCCGATATACAATGATGACTCGTAGTGCAAGAGGGAATTTGAAGAAAACTGTTAAAGATGACTTTACTGCGTTGACTGAAGATTTACTCAATGGTGAAGTCATTGATTTTTCTGTCAATATTTTTGGCATTTTAAAAATGATTGCAGATAAATATTCTGAAGACGCTATTCTAGAATTAATTCCAGAATTAACTAGACTCTTAAACCGATTTGACGCCGCTTTGAAAGTAAATGACGACTACAAAAATAACATAAACGATCTGATAAAGGAAAACACGGCCCTGACTAAAGCATTGGAGGCGGAGAAATTAAGATCAAAGGCAAATCTGGAAACTTCGATTGTCTTTGAAGAAGTAGCCGAAAATGAAATATCTCTTTTAAAAGAGCAGTTAAAAAAGTTAGAGGAAACTCAACTCACTTTTGGAGGAACTAAAAACGGAAAAGGCAATTACTGAGATACTAAGATCGGACTGCGAATATTTAAGGAAGAATACTGCCACTGGTGATTCCCAACCTTTGAATAAAAACTTCATGTTTCCGAATTCCCCAGCTAGGAAGCCCCAAGTATCCCACCAATACCCCATCACTACATCCAATAGGTTTTCCCCTCTGTGCGAAGAGGACTCTGTGTGCATCCCTGCCACGCATATGGAAGTCTCAGCCGAAGTTCACTATCCGGACTCGCATATTCCGTCTCATCCGGATAAGTCTTGTATTACCCTTCCCCACCAAACAAGTACGAAGAGGAATTTGGCCATCCTGGCAGATAGCCATGGAAAGAACCTTTACAGTCTTTTTGACGGGTTATTGGAAGAATATAACATCAGTGTCCTGACAAAACCGGGAGCTAAGTTAAAGCACGTGGTCAAGGAGGGGCGTGACTTCGTGGGAAACTTATCTAGTGATGACCATGTGGTGCTACTAGCTGGGACTAACGATGTCGGTGTGCTGGACCCGGCTCCTTTCACAGTAATGCAGGGACTCAGGGACCTTCTCACTTGGGATTCTCCTGCGACTCACATAATTTTTGACATACCATACCGTTACGACACAGGGCGTTTCAACGATGACATTTTTTATTTGAACTGCAGCATGAAACGGTTAACTTCAGAGTATAACGGGCCTCTTCGCTTCATCCATGTTCCGACAAATGTCCACCTCTTGCGGAAACATTTCACTCGACATGGCCTTCACTTGAATAAGAAGGGGAAACAAGTGATCAGGGACCTGATAGTAAGTGCTGCCAAGACTGGTTCTGCTGCAAAACCTCAGATGACTTCATCCCAGCCTCACATCATAAAACAAGACAAAGTCTCAGTTGATGTCCAACGGTCTAAAGCTGCTACAAGTCCGACTAGGGGATTGGATACTCCAATCAGGGGAGAAGTTCAAGTCACAAACAAACAGTCCACTGTTGCGGATATTTGTTCATCACCTGCGCAATCCAAATCACAGCCCCCGGGTGTCTCAGTGCGCATTGTCGAGGAGTCACCGCCACCATTCCTTCTGTCTTCGTCTGACTTCCCGCCCCTCCCTGCCAAACTTGGAAGCGAGTTCGCCATGATGACCAGTACGCCTGGGGAGATCCAACTTCCGACCGATGACCGAGGCCAACCTTCTGATACTTCATTAGCAGACAAACACTCCCATGTAAATAGATATAGTTCTAATTTAATTACTAGTTGTTCTCCTGATAATGATTTTTTAGGCATTCTAATCTCACCAGTCTCTGTAAGGTAACTATCAATAAAAAAAGTAGGCCTAGAGCAGTTGCTCCTGAAAACAACACTTGGCTATTTCATGTAAATATTAGGAGTATTGTTAACAAAATAGATGAGTTATTGACTTATTTGGAGTTAAGCGATTACAAAGTTGATGTATTATGTGTAACAGAGCATTGGTTGTGTGAAGATAACTCTGGGTTACTTAATCGGCTAGATGGTTGGGAGTTAGTGTCTTTTTTTGGGAGAGTAAACAGTACAAGGGGGGGAGTTTTTGTAGCTATTAAAAACAATATTCCGACAAAAGCTAGAAGTGACATAATGGGGCTTTCCATTGAAAATGTTATCGAATGCGCAGCAGTAGAGATAAACCTAGTGAAAACTTCGATTGTGGTGGTGGCACTATACCGCCCACCCTCTGGAGCATTCAACACATTTTCTGATCAGATGGAAAAAATTCTATCTATCCTCTCTAAAGAACCAAAACAAAAACATGTTGTAATCTGTGGCGATTTGAATGTTGATGCACTTTCCAATTCTGTACAAAAAATTGAGCTATTTAGTTTGTTGGGTTCTTTTGGGTTGTACTCACATGTTCAGGAACCAACGAGGGTAACAGAGAGTTCGGAAACGTGCATAGATTACATAATAACCAACCGGGAAGACAGTGAAACGAGGGTGGTTGATTTCGGGTTATCCGATCACAATGCTCAACTTTTGAAACTGAATATTAATAAGGAGGTAAAAAATAACAGTAACAAATCAAGTCATTTTGAACGAGTTTTTTCTGAGAGAAACAAAATTAGTTTTAGAAAAGCCTTGTCTGATGTTGATTGGAATCAAGTAATTGATATCAAAGATGAAATAGATGTAACTTTTGATAATTTTTTGCGAATTTTGTTGATGAATTTTGAAGAACATTTCCCAAAAAAACTTGTAAAAACTACTACTTGTAAAAAACCTTGGCTTACTGAAGGGCTAAAAACATCTTTGAAAAAGAAACAAGAAATGAGTAGAGTAGCTAAAAGTTCAACAGATCCTTTGTTCATTAGATATTATAAAAGTTATGTCAAGTTATTGCGGAAATTAATTCTAGTCTCAAAAAAAAGGTGTAATGATGAATATGTCTTGAAGTCTCAAAATAAGCCAAAAGCCGTGTGGAATATTGTAAAAAATGAAACTGGTAGGAAAAAGAAAATTAGGGATACAGAGTTTTTGCTTATCAATAATGAAAAGATTAGTGATAAAAAATCAATGGCAGAACACTTTAATACATTTTTCACTGAGGAGCCTGCATCTCTAGCTCCGGTACCCTGTAGAGCGGATTCCGCGAGGAGACTGAGTTCCTTCTCAACACAGGTGGTATCTTCCATGTTTCTAAACCCAACCAGCGAAGCGGAGGTGTTTAATGTCATCTGTTCATTAAAATGCAAGAACTCGTGTGGATGGGACGGTATCTCTCCAAATATTCTAAAGTTTTGTGTCAATCAGTTGGCTCATCCTATTGCTAGTCTAATAAATCAGTCCCTAGAACAAGGAAAGTTTCCATCAAAACTTAAATACGCCAGTATTTATCCCCTTCACAAAAAAAATGACATCCACCTGCTAAATAACTATCGGCCTGTTGCTTTGGTGCCAACATTATCAAAGATCTTTGAAAAAATTGTCCTTAGCCGCCTTTCCAATCACATGTCAGAGTTCCATATCATAAATAATCATCAATTTGGTTTCCAAAAAGGGAAGTCTGCTCTTTTAGCACTCTACGACTTCACGAACAAAATATTGCAATCCTTGGATGAATCACAGAAAACGCTGGGAGTCTTCTGTGACTTATCCAAGGCGTTCGATTGCGTAGACCATTCGATCCTCTTGGATAAACTTTCCCATTACGGCGTTAGAGGCATTGCTTTGCAGTGGTTCCATTCCTTCCTGACTGACCATTTCCAAAGAGTCAGTTTGAATGGTTCTTCAGGTAAATCCTCATCGTCCTATAAGCTTTCTCAGCGAGGTGTTCCCCAAGGATGTATTCTCTCTCCTGTTTTATTCTTAATGTATATTAATGATCTTCATTATGAAGGAGAGGATTGTCACATAAATTTATTCGCTGATGATGTAGCGCTCTTAATCAAGGCTCCGAATGATACCAGCTTAGACAACACCATCAACTCAGTTATCAAAAAGTTGATCAGTTGGTTTGAATGCAATGGTCTTCTTCTCAACCAAGAAAAAACGCAATGCATCAACTTTAGTCTTTTTGATTCAGCTCAAACGAGTCAAAGTGGCCTTGCATCCCAGCTGATGAGCCTCTCTTTATCCACTAAATTCCTTGGCGTCACTTTAGATACCTCCATTAAATGGCACTGTCACATGCAAAACATCGTAAAACGTATCAGTTCTGCTTTGTTTGCCATCCGCATTCTTAGATCAACTTGTAGCAAGGAAGTTCTCATTGACGTCTATCGTGGATATTGCGAGAGTATTTTGCGGTATGGAATTGCTGTTTGGGGTAGTTCATCAGATCTTGAAAAATTACTCAAGCTTCAGAAAAAGATTTTGAGGCTAATTTTTGGTCTCTGCCCTCGCCATCCCTGTAAGGAAGTGTTTAAAGAGGCCGGCATTCTTACAGTGCATTCACTGTATATTCAACAGGTCCTCATTCTGACCTTTGTTAACAAAGATCAATTAATTCCTTTGGGGCATTTTCATGACCACCGAACGAGGAATGGCAACATCCTCTGTTATCCAAGACACAGGACTGCGGCCTTCGAGAGGAGCCCGTTCTACAGGGGAATCACGTTTTTTAATAAATTGCCTCTGGTGATGAGATCTGAAAGCTCTCTTTCCCTGTTTAAGAGAAAATTGAAAAGTTTCCTTGCATGCAATGCTTTTTACTCCGTAGCTGAGTTTTTGAGTTTGTAATTTGTAGTCAGGGCAAGTTTGTAATGAGGTAGACCTACCAAGAATATTTTTCTGTTACCTTTGTAGTCTTTATGTTATGTTTTAGTTTTAGTGATACATGGACACTGCATCATATTTGTTACAACATATTGTATACAAATCTTATATGCAAATAAATGATTTGATTTGATTTATCTTGAGGCAAAATGTTGTGAGATCTGAGCTGGTTTTGTTTTCTATTGTAAATTTTGTCAATGATAGTGGGATCATATCCATTCTGTTGAGCGATATATTTAATTGTATTTAATTCCTCGTTTCTGTCTTGTGTTTTCATTGGTATGGTAACTAATCTGTGTATCATTGAATTGAATGCTGATAGTTTTTGTGTCTGAGGATGATAAGATGATGCATGAATGACTTGGTCAGATTGTGTAGGTTTCCTGTATATCTTAAAATGGTGCTTGTTATCGGAATTTGTGATCGATAGGTCCAAATAATTGATAGTTTTGTTGCTTTCGGTATCAGATGAAAATTCGATGTTCTTGTGAATTGAATTTAAATAGTGTTCAAAATTAACTGCCTGCCTTTTATTGCCTCTGAATAAACACAGGACATCGTCCACGTATCTCCACCAGTATACTATTTTGCTGCAATGAAGATTATTACTTGCGGTTATCTTTTCTGTCTCAAGATTGTGTAAAAATATTTCACTTAGTATGGCAGATAAAGGTGATCCCATTGCTAGACCTTCTGTTTGTGTGTAATAATTGTCATTGAATTGGAAATAGTTTTGCCGGACCACTACATTGGTTAACTCTAATAATTCCTTTATCTCATTATCAGGTAACTTCTGTCCTTCCTTTAATCTATTGCTTAGAATTGCTAATGTTTCTTCTGTTGGAATACTTGTGTACAAACTTTTAATGTCATATGAAATTAATGTGGCTCCTTGAGGTATTTTTACATCCTTTATTTTATTTACCAAGTCAAAATAATTGTTTTTCACACTTTTGCTTTCTTTCAAGTCTATTGAATTATGTATTACTTTGTCAAGTTTCTTAGCTAATAAGTATGATGGGGCAAAGGCAATACAGGCAATAAAATTGAGAATTTTATTGATGAAAACAATATAACAAAATTGAAAAAGGTTCCTCCCGCTAAGTACACAAGAGATGTCAATCATCTGATTAATCAAAGTAAGGAAATACTGAGTGATAAGGTTAAAAGATTTTTGAAAGTAACAAATCCGAAAGCACCCAAAATAACAGGCTTGCCAAAGGTCCACAAAAAAAACACCCCAATAAGCCCCATCATACTTATTAGCTAAGAAACTTGACAAAGAAAAAAGGAAAAGTGTGAAAAACAATTCTGACTTGGTAAATAAAATAAAGGATGTAAAAATACCTCAAGGAGCCACATTAATTTCATATGACATTAAAAGTTTGTACACAAGTATTCCAATAGAAGAAACATTAGCAATTCTAAGCAATAGATTAAAGGAAGGACAAGTTAACTGATAATGAGATAAAGGAATTATTAGAGTTAACCAATGTAGTGGTCCGGCAAAACTATTTCCAATTCAATGACAATTATTACACACAAACAGAAGATCTAGCAATGGGATCACCTTTATCTGCCATACTAAGTGAAATATTTTTACACAATCTTGAGACAGAAAAGATAACCGCAAGTAATAATCTTCATTGCAGCAAAATAGTATACTGGTGGAGATACGTGGACGATGTCCTGTGTTTATTCAGAGGCAATAAAAGGCAGGCAGTTAATTTTGAACACTATTTAAATTCAATTCACAAGAACATCGAATTTTCATCTGAAACCGAAAGCAACAAAACTATCAATTATTTGGACCTATCGATCACAAATTCCGATAACAAGCACCATTTTAAGATATACAGGAAACCTACACAATCTGACCAAGTCATTCATGCATCATCTTATCATCCTCAGACACAAAAACTATCAGCATTCAATTCATCACAGCAAAAACTATCAGCATTCAATTATACACAGATTAGTTACCATACCAATGAAAACACAAGACAGAAACGAGGAATTAAATGCAATTAAATATATCGCAAACTGGCAGAAATTTTAATGTACATTTCAAAGAACATATAAGCGAGGTGGAAACTAAAAAAACAGGGAGCAAGGGTAAAAATAAAATCTAAATATGCTGAACATTTAGTCGAACATTATCATCATTTTACAGACATTGACAAAAATTTAGATATATTAAAAAGGGACAAAAAAGGTTTACGGATGAACAGAATGGAGGAGTTACTTATTTACGAGGGATTCAAAAGTGACGGAGACAAGATTTTAAACGAAAAGATCCATTCTGATGCCAACCCAATATATGAAAATAAAATCAAGTTGAGGAGGATAAAGTTCAAGGAGGCACACGACAACGTCACGGGTCAAAGTGCAAGCCCACCGTGATAGCGCCACTCCAGTTCCGCCCGACCGCTCGCTCCCAAAACGTGTAGGCCTACTCGTAAATTTCAATGTTCTTTCGTGTATTTGTTAGTAAGTGTCGTGTGAATATGTGTAATGTGACTTGTAAACTTGTGACAACGGTAGAAAAGCCTACCAGCGAAGAAACTATGGTAATTTAGTGCAATGTACTCCGACCAGCTGATGATGGCCTAGGCCGAAACGGTCCGACGGAAGTTTTAACAGGATTGATTGACGTAAGTACTCAAACTCAAACCTTCTTTATTCATTATATATACATTTCAGTATACAAGAATGGTGTCAAGGCTGTTCTTATTTCTAAATAACTTATAAATCAATACAAAACTCTTTTACATGTTATTAAAACACAACGATAAGGTAATTTTCTAATTTAATGAAAATTCTTCTAAAGAGTATAAGGCCTTGCTGACGAGAAGTTTTTTCTTAAATTCCGGTTGGCTTTTTGCAGATCGTATCTCATTAGGAATTTTGTTGTAAAATTTTGAACCTGCACTTTTACTGTTTTCTATTGTTTTAGTTATGTTAGTTGGGGATAGCATAGCATCAATAATTATACCAATTTCAATAATGATGAAAATTGTTTTTTTTTTATACAATTCTAATCTATGGGAATCTAGAGCTATTGCTTCTCGATTTCTGGTATTATAGTTGTGGTTATCCCCTAAGAATCTCAAACTTTTTATATTGTTATCCAATGACATGATAGTTTCAAATATATAAATTCTGCATACTGTCATTATGTTCAGCGATACAAAGTGCTCTTTCACCGAAGTTCTTGGTTTTAGATTTAAAACTATTCTCATAGCTTTTTTCTGTAATTTTAAAATGGTATCAAGGTTACTTTTAGAAGTGGATCCATATATATGATATATGGACTGGTAACAAAACCCAAGTACTACCACAAACCAAGGATGCAAGACTATGATGCTGCTTTTGAAGATATGGCAATGGACTTTGAAAAAAGAGGTCTGAAGAAGCTAATCTGCTCTCCCTTAGGATGTACCAGGGATGGAGTTCTGACCCAACACTTTGTCATGAAATTAGTCCAATTCCAGCAGCACACAGGAGCTGAAGTCCAGATCATTACATATAATGAAGAGTCAAACGGAAGACTTAGAAGAGGCATCTCACATCAGAATTTTGTCAAACGGCTAAACAAAACCATCTCCTTGATGACAGGAACCAGAGAAACACCTCAATCTACAGACACTCCTACACCTACACCACGGACCTATGTCAACAACTACTCTTCCCAATGTGAAGCACAAACAGACATTAGCTATAGCTCAACTATTAACAGTAGTACTACCCCTAGCCCTAGTAATAATTCAAAAAATTTGTTAGCACAAGAAACAGTGTTAGGAACTTAAATGTAACTGAGCCATCTAAAAACTTAAAAGAATGCATAATACATTACAATATTCAAGGTATTATGGAAAAATTTGAGGAATTTAATATTTTGTTAGATAAAAAAATGTCAAAATAATATGCTTGAATGAACACAACATCAGTGAATCAAACAAATCTCTATTAAATAAAATACCTGATTTTAGCTTAAGAGATGGTTTTTTCAGGAATAATTCTAGGGGAGGATCATGTATTTTAGTAAATAACTCATTATCCTCTACATTACGACAAGATTTAAAAGCTTTCAATGACGATTGTGTTTTTGAGAGTTCATCAATTGAAATCAAGAGTCTTAATTTAATAGTTGTCTCAATTTATAGAATACCAGGAAATGAAACCACAAAATTATTTCTTATAAAATTCAAACAATTATTAAATGCACTACAGAAAGAGTCAAAAAAGAAACGAGTTGTAATTGCTGCCGACTAACATTAATCTTCTGGAAAAAAACAACAATTTAGTTAAAGAATTCAAAAGTATTACCCGGAACTATGGCTTTTTTATTAATATAAACGAACCCACTAGAATAACTAAACTGTCTAAAACATGCATTGATAATTTTATAACTTCTATTAATTATGGTAAAGTCCCTTGTAACAATGTAGATCTGGCTCTTTCTGATCATAATGCAATCTTTTTGCAATTTCCTCCAGAAAATAATCCACAAATAAAACATAAAAATCTAATAAAATCTCAAAAAAGACTCTTTCCTGAAAAATCCATAGATCCTTTTATTAATAGCTTAGGATCAAATTTAGAAGGTCTAGTTTTAGATGGCACAGTAGAAGACAATTATAACAAATTTCTCTCTATACTTAGACTAAGTATGGAGGAACATTTCCCAGTTAGGGAGCTTAAAACAAAAAATAAGGGCGGAAATAAAAACTGGATTACTCGGGGAATAATAATTTCATCAATGAACAAAAGAAAATTACATAATCTAGCAAAATATAGTAATGACCCTGTTTTTTTAAACTATGTAAAACAATACAAAAAAGTCTACATACATTGTGCAAGCTAAAAATAAATCCAAGGCAATGTGGAATATTGTAAAAAAAGAATTAGGGGTTAGTAATAAGAGTGAATCTGTAGGCCAGGAAATTAAACTTAAGATGAATGATGTAATCGTAGAGGATCCTTTAGCAGTTGCTGAACTCTTCAATCACCAATATAGTAACATTGTAGATATTCTCAAACTACCTAAGCAAACTAATTTTGGGATAATTTTAAATGATATGAACAATCAGCCTACAACATTTGGTGAGTTTTCTCCAACCAATGAAACTGAAGTTAAAAAAACAATTTTAAGCCTAAGCAACAGTAATGCATGTGGTTGGGACGGGATACCAATAAAATTACTAAAATGGACAGTAAACTATATATCTGACACATTAGCAAAATTAATTAACCAATCTTTTAAAGAATGTGTTTTCCCTCAAAAACTAAAATTAGCAGAAATCATACCAATTTACAAAAAAGGATGCGCCAATGAAATTCTAAACTACAGACCCATTTCCTTATTAAGTAACATATCTAAAGTATATGAAAAAATAATTCATGCGAGATTAACAAACTACTTAGAATCTAACCATAAGTTTTGCAAGGAACAGTTTGGTTTTAGAAAAAAATTAAATACACAATCAGCTTTAATTGACTGCATTAACCACATACTGGAGGCTTTGGATAGGTCACAGTGCACTGCTGGAGTGTTCTGTGACCTGTCCAAGGCCTTTGACTGTGTTGATCACAAAATTTTGTTAAATAAACTTAACGGACTCGGTTTTTACAATAAAACAATTATACTTCTAGAGTCATATCTAAGCAGTCGGAAACAGAGAACAGTCATTAAAACAGCGAAAGGGAAAAAATACTCTTCATGGTCAGACAATAACTATGGAGTACCCCAAGGATCCATTTTAGGCCCACTTTTATTTCTCACATATATAAATGATCTGCCTTCAAATTTCCCACACCAAATTTGCAATTTTACTCTCTACGCTGATGACACAACGGCTATAATCGAACGCAAAACTTTTCAAACACTAGAACAAGATGTAAGAAAAACAATTGACGAGATTGGTACTTGGTTTTTAAACAATGGGCTACTTTTGAATGAAGAAAAGACAAATGTTTTATACTTCAAATTAAGAAACACACCCTCAAATACCTCAAATCCAACTCCATCCACAGAAGTAGTTAAGTTTTTAGGTGTTCGCTTGGATAATAGGCTGCGATGGTCAGATCATATAGCTTACTTAAGTAAAAAACTCTGTTCCACTAGATATGCTCTAAGTGTTCTGATAAAGGTTACATCATTAGAAGTATGTAAAAATGTGTACTATGCTTACGTTTACTCAATTATAAGTTATGGTATAACTCTCTGCGGAACAGCTGTAGAAGTAGAAAAGGTCTTTAAAGTTCAAAAATCAATAATTCGAACTCTTACACAGACTAAATCAAATACACCTTGCAGACAATTGTTTAAAAATCTCAACATTCTAACCCTTACATCAATATTTATTCTAGAAATTTTAAAAATGGTACACAATAATCCAGATATGTATAATAGATTTTTATCAAATCATTCGTACAACACTAGAAAGCAAGAAATATTTCAATACCCCATACACAATCTAAAAAAGTATGAAACATCTCCTCTTTATATTGGGTTGAAACTTTATAATAAGGTACCAAATCATCTCCGTCAACTAAGCCCGACACAGTTTTCAAATAAAGTTAAAATTATCTTAACTGAAAAAGCATATTATTCAATTGAAGAGTTTTTAAATGACTGTTGGTAGTCAAGTCTAAATGGCCTAAGTTTTTCTATAATATTTTATGTATCTAAGTACTTTATGTATCTATATTATATTTTATGTATTTTTTCTTTTTTTTAGTTTTGTAAGTACCTTTTTTAGTTCCTGACAATGTACCTGTCTGTATTACATTATGTAAAATAACCAGATGTTTGTACAATAAATATTTGTCATTTGTCATTTGTCATTATAATGATATGCCAAAGGAAATTATTGTGTGAATGTTAGCAAAATATATGTTCTTCAGAGAGTTCAAGTCAAAAATTTTTTTTAATCTTGACAATGCAAATATTCCAGATGATATTTTAGAAATCACATTTTCAGCATACAAATTCCACGAAAGATTCTTATCAATTTGCAACCCTAAAAACTTAGTATGTGTTACTTCGTTTATGAATTTTTTATTAATTTCGATTTTTGGACTGATGTGTGCTTTAGTTTGGCGTGTTTCAAATGAGATAAATTTAGTTTTATGGGGGTTAAGTAAAAGCTGTTTATCATTAAAATATTTACTCAACAAATGCAAGTCAGTTTTTGAAGTTAATTCCAGTGCTTTTTCTGAAGACCCAGAAATTTTTAGATTAGCATCATCTGCATACATATATAATTGGCTATTATTAGACAGGTTTGGAAAATTCCCAGTGTAGCAAATACATGGGAAAAAAAGTAATACAATTAAAATATTACAAGCTCAATCTGTTGCTACAACACATTAATTATTATAAAATAATTATCAGAAAACACATTAGACTATTTTTAGACGTTGTTCTATAGTTTTTTTTTTTTTTTACTTTGTTTTTCCATTGAGAAAATAATTTTGGTTTTAGATTCTGAAATTAAATTCAGATTTGATTGGTCAATGGTTTTAGTTTATCAGGTAGCGTTCATTATCAGACCAAAGTAAGTAGAATAAAGTTCTTTTAGAAAGTTCTTCTAGATAGTTCTTTCAACAAACTACCACCAAAATGTGGTTCAAAAGTTAATTGATAGTCTTAAAAAATTAATAAAGAACAGAACTTAAGTAGTTTAAAAAAACCATTATTTTTATTTAAAACGTAGATTTGTTAAAAATGACGTCATTTTTCTGAGAGGGGGGGGGGTCAGACAAATTATGAAGGTATTATGATTTTAGGGAGGGGGTGTGTCCAAAAATGGCCAAAAATTTATGACGTAATTTATGGACGGCCCCATAGCTATTTTATCTTTACAAGCTGACCCATAAAGACTGAACATTTAGTAGACTCCCTCTTAACCAGCCACCTTTTAACCGGTCTCCGCTTTAACCGGCCTACTCTGACACAAAATAACATCTTTTTAACCGGCCATTTTTTATCTCAACATCGCTTTAACCGGCCGCGTTTCGCCGGAAACTAAGTTTTCTTATCTAATGTATCATTCAATTCAACTTTATTTCATATTGACGTTCCCAAACCAATTAAAATATAATGTCCTGGGCGGAAGTGACTGCCACCGGAAATCAATGCGTTTGGGCCTACTAGCCAGTAGACCACAATAAAGAAACGAATTATTATTAGTGTAGGTTCAGTGGCGGCTCACCCATAAGGACTCCCGGACGCCGCCCCTCCTAAAGAATTGATTGAAAATCAAAATAAATAAACTAACAAAAATATTATTATAAGAATATTTAACAGAATGACAATTGTATAGGTCATAGGTTGAAGATAGAAACCGATCGTACCAAAATAAATCCAAAATCAACAACAATTGTGTCTCTAATTCTATCGCGGCCGGCTCGGGCCGGAGCGACGGACGCCGGCCATGGCGTCCTAGCGCTCTTGTAAAATCAAATGGAGACGCTCATACGCGCAGCTCACTCACACAGGCACAAACAACGGCTGCTAATGCAACGCTCTGCCCGGCGCCCTAGGCTGCGCGCGCCACTGCTCTAGCCACTGCTACCAACCGAGCAGTGCCAAAAATGTGACTGTCAGTTCCCTCGCGTTTCAGTCGTCCGTCTGGGTTCTTTTGAGCGTAATGTTGTACGTGTTGGTGTGCGTTGTGTTGAAATAGTGAATTATATAGATTTGTGAGGAAATGTAAATGGATAATAGTGAAATGGGTGACGTTGGAGATAAGCAACATTTACACCAGGTAATTCATATAGTAGGTAATTGAATGGGGAAAAAACATTGAATATTAGAATTACTTTGAAGAACCCGGGGATTCCAAGGCCCAATTCAGTTATTAATCAAATTCAAAATTGAACAAAGAGAAAAATAGTTTTAATCAAAGGTGTTTTAGAAATTTATACAATTAGGCCAATTGGCTCTGTGGCTGTAAAATTAAAAAACTCGTTTTTCTTTAACACTTTCTTGATTATAGGGATTCAGGATCTTGACTTAACTTAACTGTAGGTGGTATTTCAGAGATTAAAAATTTGAAATAAAAAGTTAAGAAATATAAAACGAATGAGTGACAAACACATCAAGGCGTGTCTAGAATTTGATGAAGTACTTGGAAAGATCAACATTAGATTTGCGATATTCAATAAAACCTACAAAACGTCTTGAGAGATGCAGATTTTTTGTTTTTATTTATTTATTTATTTTTTTGCTTGATTTCGCTAAGCAAAATCATTGACTATGTATTCATAGTCGATGGCAAAATAATCCCACATTGTGATGTATCCTTTACAGTTAATAAAACAATTGATTGTATTAAGGCTTTCAAGTACGATAAAGAATTTAAATATGAAATACAACAATAAAT